>QVNV01012754.1:0-38371 GCA_014825455.1 Pseudomyrmex pallidus
TTCGACTCAGAATAACCCTTTCTACTTGCCTACGAGCGGTGAGACGGACTTTCTGGGACACCCTGTATATATATATATATATATGTATAATATATATTTATATAATATTATAATCTCTCTTTTGTTTGCGCGCATTTTGTAAAAAGCCTTTCCTACCTAAAAAACAACGTGAGTCGTGTGAGTTTCGCGTCTACTACTGGCAATAAATCAACAAGTTCCTTTAAAATACATTTTTTCTATTCTGGGAAAATTCCACGGTCAGTTGTTTCTTTTTTTTTTTTTTTTTTAAATCTCTACCGAACACTCAAACGTAACACCGATTTATCTTTTTTTTCTCCTTTTGTCGTCGATTTCTTTCCGCCGCCCGCGCGTTTTTTTTTTTTAAAGTCAGTCTTGGCATCGTAAAAGGTGTGTAATTCAGTAAGTGTACGCGTGTATGTGTGTGTATGTCGTGTACAACTTATAAGTATAGATTCTATACATATATAACGTGGGGGGGGGGGGGGGGTGTACGTATACAGATAAATTCATACATACATATATAATCCGTTGTGTATATTAATCTCGTCACCTTAAAAATATATTATTGTCTTTCGATGAAAACGTAGCACTTGACAAGCTCCTCTCGCTCCCCTTTCCCGCGCTCTTCGTCCATCATCGCGCGCGGTGATGATCGATGGAGTTAAACTTCTCGCGAGAAGTTTGATATAACATCCTTGCTACTTTCTTCTACACGTGATGAACAACGATGATGATGTCGCGAAGTGATGAGCGAATGTACACGTCGCTACGATTAAATACTTCTTTTCTCTTATCTCTTACCTACTGTGGATGGCCCTGTGAGAAAAGCAGTACCCGTCAAGTTTCTGCGATAGATTCTAATCTCAATGTCCACGTATTATTATTATTTTTTTTTTCACACCGTGATATCAACCCCGTCGCGCGGCGATTCGGCAGAGCGCAACTCGTCTTCTCTCAAGAAGACAGTATCGCGTGTTAAAGTGAAAGGTTATTGGTTCTTGTTTTTCCGTATCTCTAGTTTTATCAGACTTTGAAACTTTTTCCAAAGAGAGAGAGAAAGAGGAGGGGGGTTGATGCGGCGATACAATCGCCGCGTTCAGTTCAACCATCATTATTTTAATGTTCAAGACCCCACGTCTCGGTCTTCTGTTCCGAGAAGATTTCATTTTCCCAGAAATATCTCGAGTTACACATACCCCGTAGGATGAAAGTTCTGGAGTCTTGTGATGTAATTCTGGTTCCGTTGCAACAATCACCTTACAAGACGTACATATATATATATATACATATATATATATATCAGACTTCACTGCGGAGTTTCTGATTTCCATTTGCATTTCTTGTGTGAGAGTTTCCGTCCTTTCACGAATGCGATCTCTCTCACGAGATAGGATTTCTCGCTTCTCTCTCCAAAACGCGCCGTATCGAAGGATCGATGTTGATGCAACACGGACGAGAGGGGTTTCGTCTTGGTACAACTTTGGCAGGAATCAACACGTTGCTGGGAATCGAACTTTACTTACGATATCTCGCGTCGACGGTCCTCGATCTTCATCGCGCACCGTACGTTCAGTCCGTTAACACGCTAGGAACAGCAAAGACACTTATCAAGAGTTTCCCGGCGCGGAAGGGGGTTGACGATCGTCGGGTTTTCGTTGTCGGCGTTTAGGCGATCGCCGGTCTTCCTGCGCGCTGAAAGGAATCGCGTTCGAATCGCGCACGTTAACTCGTCGTCGTTGACGGCGTCGTCAGGTCGTCGATGGGGTTGTTTTCGGATGTCGACGTCGCGTTTGTGACGATCGTCGGACTCGGGGTTCGTTATCATACGTCGTTGTCGTGGCAAAATTCGATTCTTCGTCTGGCCAGTTGCAGTCGCCGCTTGTCGACGATAAAGTCCGTCACGCAGCCCTTGATGCCGCGATGACCGGGCTTGCCGCCGACGAAGAGCTTGCCGTTGGTCGTCAGCAACGTCGTTTCCGTCGCAACTTTCTCAGGCGTGTGCTCGTCGACCTGCACTATGCAAGCTTTTCGTCGTCGGAACGCTCGGATGTGATGGAAAACTCCATCGTCGATCCTCTCCTGAAATTACGTCAATAAACATGTAATTCTGGTTTTTTCGAAGAAAGTGTTTGTCAATGCGCGATATATGTCATGTACTTACCTTGCTCTTTACGACTACATTTTCAGTCTTGCTTTTGTAAGTGAGCAACACGTGACCGCCGTGCAGAGACAAAATGAGATGCTCCAGCTTTCCTCTTCCCACCCACGCGATGAGACCGTCAGGATGTATCGTTCTCAGTCGCAACTCGAACTTGTTCGATTGCTGTCCCCTGCGTCTTAGAACGAACACACACGATCGTCACAACATGATTATAAAAAAAAAAAAGAAATACAAAAAAACACTATCATGCCAACAGAAATTATACACTACGGTCTACGAATTCATACAGAGTTCTCTACTGTGTGAGGTACACGCTCGGACGGGAGAGTCCGAAACAAAAGAAAAAAGAAAAGGTGAACTTTATAATAAAGTCTTGCAAACAATTTTGCAAAATGATTTTTTGTTTGAAACTTTATATAATATCGATCACAAAATAGAAAGAAATAAGATTACGCAATACTATTGAAAGAACACCCTCTCTTAAAGCGATCATTTGCAGCAATTATCGTTAATAATGATTATTGTGTAATAAAATGCTCGTCTAATTGTATCTTTAACTAACGAAGGGAAACGTTACGCACCTCTACGTCAATTAGGTTTATTGCACAATCACGATTGGGGTTTCGCGATTAGGGTAATTGCTAAGGGGTGTGATTTGTCATACGATGCACAAGAAAAATCTATCCCTCAAACGAGTACAGCCATTTTGTCCACTGGAAAACTTACTCCGTGTAATCGTAACTGTCGTACTCGTAGTCGACGTCCTCCTCCAAGTCGTAGTCGGAGTAGGACTCCTCAGAGTACTCGCCGAGGGTAGTGTTAGTCGAGTTAGTACTAGTTGGTGGTTACACAATCAGAAGGTTAGTGACACATTAGTTTCGTTAAATCAGGAGCGCTAATTAATCTACTCTTTCTTTCTTGCTAATGCCGATCGACCGATTACTCTCTAATTTCAAATGCACCTAAAATCGAACATCCTAAAGGACGTGCCGTTTTGCGATCTAATGTTTCGGTCATTGATTTTTTTTTTTTCGGGATTTTGTTCAGACGGATTATTTTTGCACATTACTCACCTTCTTCCGGCGCGATGTTTGAACTGCAGGAAATTGTCGCCCTCGAAACGCACCGGTCGCTCCGATATTTCGGTGCCGGACACGTCGTAGCCCATAACTGGAAAACAAAACAAAAACAAATTGTCAGCTACGAGTCAGTAAGATTTTGTTTAAAAAAAGATACGAAGAAGATAACTTACAGAATTCGCAATGCAGACCGTTGTAACCGGTGGCACACTTGCAGAGATAACTGTTTAGAAGTGGGAGACAGACTCCGCCGTTGTGACAAGGATTTTCGTTGCTAGGACACGGCAGACCGTCGTAAATGTCCGTGTTGTGCTGAGTGACATTCACCGCGAGATTCTGATACGTTTTACCGTTCACCATTAGTCTCTGCACGGCGCCTACCAGTCCGGTCCAGGCTCCGGACAGACGATGGACTTCTCGCCAGTGTCTAAAAATTCAAGCAATTGTAAAAATATCGCGCGAAATTTTTTTCGAAAAAAAAATTATTTGAAGTAATAAAAATATTATTTGAAGTAATAAAATTATTGTAACACAGCTGATGTCGCTTACTTGACGCCACCGACGTAGAGTGGCATTTCCAGATTCAATTCCGTGAGAGGACTTCCGGACAAGCCTCTGGCGACGGTCCCGTCGTCAAGCTGAACAACTCCCTCTCTTCCGAGTCTGCTGATCCTCACGCAGTGCCAAGTGTCACGACTGACCGGATCCGGCGACGTGATGTTCGCGATGCCGCTCCCGAGATTAAATCTGAATTCCAGCCTGTTGTGGACCAGATTCAGACTGATGAAGTCGCCCCTGCCGTTATTCAACTGGCCGTTGTACAACAGAAGACCGTCGCTCGCGTGCGTCAGGAACCACAATTCGATGGAGAACGCCTTCGCTACGCCCTCCAGACAGGGCAGCTCCAAGTATCCGTTGCCGTTCATCTCGGGAATCAGCAGTTCCGTCAGCTCGTCGTCCACTGAAAACAATGGAACATTGACAATAACGTAAATTGTCGGAAAAGTTTAAACAATAAAACAAAGTGACTATATAATTTTTGTAATTTCCTGTGAGAACTTTTTGAAGCAACACATTGAACTCACGGATTTCGCAGTGCTCGCCGGTTCGGCCGGGAGGACACTTGCACACGTATCCTCCCTGCGGCAGGATGTCGCAGGTGGCTCCGTGCTGGCAGGGCTCGCCGATGCACGGATCGAGCGACTCCTCGCAGTTTCGGCCGGTGAACTGCGGCGGACAAATGCATCTGTAGTCCGGCGGCTCGTACTTCTCCACCGCGTAATTGTCGTGATCGTAATTGTTCTCGTACTGAAGCTCGTAATCGTAGTCGCACTTTTCGGTGGCGCAGCGTTTTTTCGCGTTCTTCTTCGTCCTCTTCTGATCGACCGCCGTGCAATGATTGCCCTTGCATCTGACGATGTTCACACCCTTGCCGCCACCGTTACCGCGACTGTTTCTGTTCTTGCCTCTCTTCTGCAGTCTTCTGCACTCACGGCCGTTGCACAGGTCCTCCTCGAAGATCGGCTGACACGTCGCGCCGTTCTGGCAGGGCAGATTGGCGCACGCGTTGTCGCCGCACTCCTTCACGCGGTAACTCTCGAGAACGTCCTTGTCGTGACCGACGTGGAGGTCGACGCTGATCCGGTTTATCTTCAGCTTGCGAATGCAACCGAGGAACCCGTGATTGGTGCCGATATTGTCGTACACTCTGTGAAACAATTTGTAATATTAAAAAAAAAAAAATGTTAAAAGTGTTGATCGCTCTCTTTGTTAACGGTCTCGAATATAATTACTTGGTGTAATTAGTCGGCATGTTTCCGATAAAAGTGTCCTGATTCAAATCCAAGGACTTCAACATCCCCTGACTCTGCCCGGCGACGTCCTCGCCGTCGTTGAAGATCAGAACTCCGTCCTTGTGGTACCTCTTAGCCGCCACTCTGTGGAAGGTCTTCATGGTCACTCGTTCGGACGACGTGAGTATCACAGGCCCGTTTCCCAAGTTGTATCTGAATTGCACGTATCTAAAAAAAAAAAAAAAAACATGTTCTCTCTTTAAAAAGTGCGCTCGTAATTATCCAATTGCCCGCAAAGTTGAATTATGCAAGAATATTACATTGCGGCAATGTGCTCGCCAGCCTTCAAAGAGCATATTTTTGCAGGGCGAAAGAGAGAGAAAGATTATCGTGACAAAAGATGATAAATACTAACCCGTCGACAATGGCCAGCGAGACAAAGTCGCCGGTTCCATCGCTTTTCTGCTGATTGTACAGTATGATTCCGTTGTCCGCGTACGTTTTGAACTCGACTTCGATGCTGAATTTATGATACGCTTTCAGCCGGCTCATCCTGACGTAGCTTTTGCCGTCAAAGGAGGGTATATCGTAATCCCGCTTGTTGATCTCCTCGTCGCACAGGAGCCCGGTGTAATTTGGCCGGCAGATACAGACGAAAGTTGCGCTGGGTAAGTCGATGCACGTCGAGGTCATGTGACACGGATACGAGAGGCACGCGCGAAACTCCTCTGTCGGCGTCACAGGCACGTAATTGGCTGACGAGGGAAAACGAGGTTTAAACGAAAGTTAATTGTCTACTAGTTGGAACAACGTGACGATTCAACAAATAAGGTTCGAGTTCTCCGAGTTGAAGAAGTTAAGAAAATCATTGCTAAACCAAGCGTTCGGAATGGCGAACTTTTAATTAACATCTAATTAATACAATTTTCGAAAGACATGTCGATGTTCGAATATTTCATTAAAAACAAAAAAAGTAAATATAAAAAATCAACTTTTATTATTTCTCGCGCGGATAATCGGGACACCCTTTATATCTTACCAAAACACTCTTGCCGATCGCTAGTCTCTGCGTAGCCGTCGGAACAGACGCAACCTCCGCTCGAACACTCGCTGTTGGGTATCGTGCAATCTTTGTCGTCGTTACAAAGATCACCTAGAAGAGCAGTGACCACTCGAATCGTTGCCGGCGTCGGTCGATACGATGTGGCCACTCCTACAAAGGGTAGCGCCAATTTCGCACAAATAAATAAACAATTTCTGCAATGTATTTTCGAGCATTAATATGTCACACGTTTCAAACGTCAGCATGCGATTCTAAAGCATTAAATATTTTGATGTTAATCCACTGTTGGCCGTAAATCTATAATACGGTTAATAAAGCACACACGACATTAAATTATAAATTCATTGTTAATTATCAATTACTTCTGCTACATCAATTCGGGCAGTTTAATCCCGCAGTTTTTGAAATGTAAGAAATTTTACGACATTTTTTCACATAAAACACACGTTTTCGAGGGAAACTTATTATAACTCGGTTTTCTATTACAACTTTTTTTTTACTTCTTCTGAAAATATACTTTGTTTGAAGAAAGGGCTGAGCTCTATAAAAGAAGAGACATTTTTTTTTTTTTTACCATGCTTCAAGTTATCTCGGTCGATTGTGATGGTCTCTTGATGAGCACGATGGGTGTAATAATATCGTGGATCCGCTTCCGGTACCAAAAGGTGCCGCGTAGATTTGGACAACGGAGAAATGGCGGCTGCTGGTTGAGTGTATTGCACAGCCGTGTATCTTTTTACGGGGAAGTCCGTGTTAACCAGAGAGTCGTCTGAAAATGCGTTTGCGTGTGTTTTCTAATTTTGTCATTTAGTTTCCTCGCCCGCTTCCTCGTCATTGACAAACGTTTTCAGAGCTTGCAATCAAAAATATTTATTGCGAAAATTGTGGTATAACGTATGTATAAAGTAACGTATATATAATCTCACTCTTTTGAAAAAAGTTGATCACAAACTCTGAGTTTAATTGTATATTCAATCAGCTTCTACAAGGATAATAATGTTGACCACGCGAAACACAACATTATTAGCCGAACAGGATTCGCCTTTTGTCCCTGATGCGCCCTATATATGTGTGCGCGACGTATGTGATGAGACTTTCATTATAAAATTATTAATTTTCTCTCATTAAAAGTTATAACGACGGTGACACGCTTTATACACGTGATTGTAAAATCGTAATAGAGAAAGGTCCCGATCTGTTTGAATTTCTGTTAATTAATTTTGAAATTAATTTCTTCTTTCGGGAGTAGTCCCTCCCGTATAAATAATCGTTTTCAACTATCTCGTTTTTTTCTTTTTTCAGGACAGATTTGAAAAGTACGCACATATATCACTGTTTGAAAATAACGTCTCTATGTGTACAAAGCAAACGGAATGCGAGTAATAATTAATTTTAATAAATTTAAAATTAACTTTTATTAGGATGCAATATGTGTAGTACTTTTTATAAAATTAACTTTTGTATATTTCGAGAGAGCAAGATTCACACGATTTTATTTTATGTCTTTGAAGAACTTTTTCAACAAAATGCGAGTAAAAATGATCAGAAGTCATGATTGAAGCTGCTATTCTGAAAATGAACATCGAAAAAGTCTGTAAAAAACGTGACCGCCTTACAAACTCTCTTATTCCTGCTAATCTCCTGCTCACTGCTTTATATCTTTTCCTTCTTCCCTGCTCTCATCTCCATGCGTGATTAGCCTTAAGAAATACCAAGATGAATATAAATAAGCGCGCAAATCTCTCTCTTTCCTTTTTTTTTTTTTGTGACTTTAATCCGCGAGAGATCCTCGTTTTTTTCCCACAGAAAGTAGAAACTTTTAGAAAAAATTTTGTGCGGAAGCTTATAAATTAAATTAGTTAGACGAGAAAGTTGTTGCGCAAAGAATAATCCGGTTTAATCGACGCGCAAAGTACTAAAATGTATGACATAATATTGTTTACAAGTGATTGGTTTTTTTAGTTTAATCTTCACGTCGTGAATGTTTTAAATTTCGACGCTCTTACAAATTAGATAAAAACATACTATAGCTTTACACGAAAGTTTTACGGTAGAGGAGTTTCATCCCGATGTATCTAATAAATTATCTTCCTTCTCCTATTTCGTTTTCATTATTTTATTACTGTTTGTGTAGAGAGAGAGAAAGAGAGAAATAGGATTTGTGTCTCGTTCTAGCGTTTTAACGTTCAGAAAGGAGACGACGCAACGAACGTCGACAGCGGCCGCGTCGGAGTTTCTCTAAATAATGAAAATCGAAAAGCTAATTCTATCGACTCGGAGTTACGCAAAACTGTTAACAGGAGTCGGAGCGGTCTTAATGGGATTTTAATTACTTTCCAATTGCCGCGTTGCTTCCTATTATTGCCCGTCGAGGACTTTCTCTATTTTTTTTTCCTCGACGGTCGTCACCTACCGTTCTCTCTCCTTCTCTCTTTCCCTTTGCTATCTCTCCTTTTCTCCCCCTTTTCGCATCGTCCACCCCCTCTCGCGTTCAACAACTCTCGCTTATTTGTCTTCGTATAATCGATTCGTTTATTTACTTCCTGCGAGAATGAGCTTTTCTCGCTACTGTGTTGCTACTGCAAATACCCCCGGCCTTTTCCCCCCCTCCAGAACGGGCCACGGTCCATTTGAGGAATGAAGATCCCGAACAGGCTGCGAGAAACGACCGGAAAGAGAGCGCGGAAATACGATCCGACGTTTCAGGGCGGGCGAATCTCTTCCTGTTTCCTGCTGATGGGTAGTTTTATCAAACTCGGAGTCCCTCGTGTTTACCTTTATCGACGCGGCTTCGTTAAAAGGGACGCGTACCGCGCGCTTCGTCGAATGTGGAACAGGATGATTGATTGATTTTTTTACACAAAAGCGTAAATCAATTAACAAACCGTTTAATATTTTTCAACAAGAAAACTTTTATCTGAACCATCTCTAAGTGTTTTTTTTTCAAAGAGTATTATCTCTCTCTCTTCGAATTTTTTAATTAAGCCTTTGCATGTGTTATGTGATTAACGTGAATAATTTGAATTATGTTATACATGCTGATGCTATTTATACGTTATGTAGGGAACTACCTGCATTTCTTGCGCAGTAGTTTGCTTCAAGATGTCTCTCTGACGTCTCGAACATCTTCCACACAAAACGATAAACGTCAAACGATCTCTCCCGCCCTTATTCCGGTTACGCGAGTTCGATGTCTCTCCCGTTCGATGAGTAACTCAAACTCATTATAACTTGCGCTCGTGTCAAAGACGTCACGCGCTGCGGGACATTCTCTCTTCGGCCGACCGATCGTTCCTCGCCGGAGAGGATATCCCGCGCTTTTTTTTCCCCGCCGGGAAATCGAGGAAGCCGGCCGTCGCGAGAAATTACGACATGCATTATTTACGCGATCCAAAGTGCCCGGCGTCTATATCGTTTCCCTCTTTTCTCCCAACTTTCCGACGCTGTTACCGTCTTTTACTTCGATCGTCGACGTGTGTCGCGACGTGCGAGCGAAAAGAGGACGAAGAGAGCGTGTCTCGGAAAAAAAAGAGAGGGACCTCCCGCGAAGGTGGGATGAAGAGAACGAGAGAAAAGACGAATCGAAGGCGAGAAAGGGGAAGGGTGAGTCCGCGCGAGGACGGCGTAATCTGATTTATGTTTGACTCCGGAGGACGAGCCCCCGAAGAGAAGAACTTTTTAAGAGATTGACTTCCAGCGAGCGAGCCAGACGTGGAACCGACTGAAAGCGGGGTGCGAGGGGGAGGAAAGGGGGCTAAGCAATCGAAAAATAGGGGGGTCGGAGGGGGGGCGAGCGGGAGTGACTTTAATAGATTCCGACGTTTCGCTCCGCGAACTTCGTCAGAGGTTCGGCAGATCTTGAGAGGGTGTGAGGGTAAAAGAAAGTACGAGAAGAAGAGAATGGGGGGTTGAGGGAGAGAATCTTTACCGCGGTGCACTTTTTGCACAGATTTATCGTGCAAAAAGCCGTGCGAACTAGATTCGCCTCGGATTGATTGACTCGGCATCCGAATTCAATGCTCGGGGATAATCAACAGCTCGCGAAATTAGATCGCGATCGCTCCCGTCTTCGGTTTGCTCGCAACTAATTGGGAAAACTGCAACGTTGATGACGTCTTTACATCTATGTTTGCTTCAGATCTCTCTCTCTCTTCATAAGAGAAAGATCGATTACGTGGCGGAGAAGGGTATCGACGTAACTGCGCGAGAAAACTTGCTCGATCGTCGACGTCGTCGTCGTCGTGCCGCGACTTGGAAATAAAAGATGAAACAAACAAGAAAACAAGTGTTCTCCATCGGGGAGGAAATGCAACATTCCATTTCCTTTCGGGTCACAGAACGTCATCGATGTGTTACACATTCGAGCGTTCTCGCGGCAATAGATAGATTTTTCTGTTTTCCGCGCTTTTTCCTCACGAGTTTAAACGTATCGAACGCATTTTGCCCCAAAAAAACTGCAACATTTTATTTTGATTCTTTACGGGAATATTTTTCAGAGATTTTTATCTTCAACGCGCGTGGTTCACATATCGCGCACCTCTCGTCTTTTTTTTTTAATTGAAAAGAAAAACGGGCAGAAATTGTAGGGAAAATATCTCGTCAAACGTCGCCGTCGGCGATCGATGCGTGAGATTTCGTTAGAACAAAGTTCGTCGGTGGATCTTCTTTTGCGGAACAAGAATTATTGCGAGTCACACGGGTTTAAATGCTTGCGGCTGGACCGGCTGGATGTCGTCCAGTTTCCGTGTGGATGTCCGGGTTCTTCTCTGGACACGTCCCACGAGCGCCACTTAAGACGAGATCACGTCGGGGGTGGAGGAAGAGGTCCGCGTGGTGATTTAGTTAAAACCACCTTCGGCGTTCGCTCAGTTTCGCGAGTTAACGTTTGCCAACTTTCTTTACGTGCGAACGCGGCGGCCGGTTCAACCTCCGGGGGATGCTTTAATGCGAGCTCTCTAAGCTAGTAGTAGTAGTAGTTGCGCATCTACATTTTCCGCCTCCGTACCTCCGCCACGGAAATAATCTTGATAAATCATCGCGCGGTTGGAGGCTACGAATTTTGAAAATAAAAGAAGAAAAAGAAAAAAAACACGAACATGTAAACACAAATTGATTAATTACCAAAAATGAATAAAATTTCACGTCGCTATGTGTGTGTGTGTGCGCGCGTTATATAAAACTTTTTTACTCTCTGTGTTATGTGAACCGAATTTTATTTTATTCTTATTAGATTTTTTTTACCAATTTTTTCTTTTCTTTAATCTCTTAGTTGAAAAAGGCAATATCAAAATAATGTAAATAACGAAACAAATTATCACACGCAAATTGAAGCAAATAAATTTTCTTAAATTCGAGTTTGTTTACTCACTTTGCTTTCTTTCTTCTCTGGATTTACATTACGAGTAAATTGAATTCAATTTCTATTTGCATATATTAATTGCACACAAATGTTACTCAATGGTGTGTGAAAATAAGGAGAGAAACGAGCGGTTGATTAAGAAAGCAAGCAAAGTAGTAAGTTCCAGTGGTTTGCGGGTGGTGCGGGGGTTACAAACATACGTACATACAATTTATGTAATAGGAACTTGATAAGTTTATTATCACGTTTGGATACAAAGTAAGCTAATTAGCGTTTTTTGACGGTTAGTTCTTCTTCTAGGACAAGCTGGGCGTTTTATAATCGGATTTTTCTTCGCGCGGAAATAATTTCATACGTCTGACAAAAGAAACGTCTTCCACCTCCTTGTTCTCTCGATTGTCGCTTCAATTAACAACTTCCTCTTCAAACAACCGAATATAAATTCTTACAAACAACAACCGATGTCGTAGAGTGTTCGACTGCTGCAGTTATTAGGCCGCGATCCTCTTGCGAAGGATCTCAATTTTCAACAACAATTTATTTATAGTTGTCTGTCGCTTTTTTATATAGTATCGTCCGTATCGTACAAGTTTTACATGTTTCTTTACAGAACGTTTGCGTGTCTTCTTCTTAAAGAAAAAAAAAATCAATAATCAGCTCGGATTCTATACCGATCAAGCGAAAACTCGCGCGTATCGAATCACGTACGTCAATTCGAGGTTTGTTGATCAAAGCTCTCGCCTTGTAAATCTCGCATTCTATCGCTGATACAGAAATATTCCTATTTCACACATCTTTTATTTTCCTACAATTTCGTCCTATCCTATCCGACGTGTTTTTCTCGGTTATCGTCGTTCTTCGCTAAAACAATCAAGGCGTATACTGCTCGACTATATGTAACTTGCAAATATATATATATATATATATGTATATATTATATATATACAATATATATATCGAACGAGAGCAACTTCGCCTATCTACGATTACACTACGTCGCCGCGCGTGTTTCGTCGCCGCGGCTTTCTGTCTAGAAGATAGAGATGTAGAATCAAAATTTACTCTCTCTCCGCGAGAGACGTATAATCGCGGAGTGAAATTGTTAAAGGATCGGTGCGTTTATTTCTCAGTAGTGCAGGACGTAAAGCGACCTGTTCGGCGGTGTACGCTCAGTGAACCCACCTCTGCAGTGGCCGAAGGCCTGCGTGACCACGTCGGCCTGGTGATGACACGCGTACATCTTTAGCTCGCACTCGTTGTCGTAGGTCTGCCCGTCGCTGCCGCACACCGGCACGGACGGCTCGTCCTTCGGGCAGGAGTGCTCGCAGACGCAGTGCGCGCCGCCGATCTCCGAGCACTGACCGCCCGAGTAGCATTCCAACTCGTTGCAGGTGGTCGCTATGGGCGGTATCGTATCGGCTGCGGGGGGGAGGCAAAACGGATTAGGGCGACGTTAATAAAATTACAGCGTCGTCCTCTCGGAGGCGACAACCCGGTCGGTCGCGACACCAGTTATCCGGCACGGTTATATCCGAACACGTAAAAGATTATTCCCGACATTGTGTAAGCGCGGGAAGTAAATTGATGTTTTGACGCAAAGTAAAATATCGAATTAAGAATTTGCGGGATTTAAACATGAAATATTTTGAAGATATATGTCTCGCTTATTCATTTTTTTCACTTTGTCGCAATAAGTTGCGGGCAATATAATTGATGTTTTAATAATTATATAAGATGCAAAAGAGAATTGATTAATTATATAGAGAATTATGTATCTTGTTGCGCGATACCTGAATAACATCCGGAAGGTGTGAGTATCTTGTTGTGATCGTTGCAGATCGTGCATTTCTGTCCCTGGATGTCGGGCTTGCAGACGCAACGGCCTGTCATCTGCTCGCAATCCTCCCTGACGGAACCGAATAGCGAGCAGCCGCAAGCTGTGTTTCAGAGAGACACAACGGGGAAAATTCGTATTAATTTCGTAAACGTAATAAATAATTAGAATCGTTTGTAACATTCGTCGCGCGTAATTATTGTCGCAAGCGACATCTTCGCACTAAAATATCTAATCAATCATTTAAATTCAATATGTAATTTTTCATGTCACAAATAATTATGCGTCAGTAATTAATTATGATTACGTATATATATTCCCTCTCTCTCTCTGGGATTTAACTAATTAAAGCGAGGGAAAATCAAATCGAATTAATGAAGGTATATTTTAATACGTGGCGTAAAATATTGTGTGTATTCGCGCGCAAATATGATGAGAGAGATTTGTGTGATCGAACGATCGCGCGAGGCGATCGATTTCGAATTGTGTGCTTACGTATGCATCCCGGATGACCCTCGCTTATCTTCGGCAGCCCCCAGTAGCCCGGCAAGCATCTATCGCACTTGGGACCGCCTACACCTGGCTTGCACTCGCATTCACCGGTTTCCGGGTTGCAGGTGTCGGACACGCTACCGAGCCTGTTACAATTACACAAACTCGGGCAGCCCGCACCGTCCGGGCCGAGGGCGGCGGTTTTTCCGTCCGGGCAACAACCGTGCCATGAATCCGCGCATTTCACCACCTGGATTCCGTGAACTGGAAAGGCACGCAACCATCACCACATTGCGAAAACTCAACGCGATGTAATTAATAACGCGGATCTTTCGATGTGAAACTTCGCTTACAAGAATTTTTAATTATTATAAGAAAAGTTAAGTAATCGCGCATTTCGTTTATTTTATTTGTAGATGTATTAATTATAATCTACACGTAAATATTCGATTTTGGTCTGCTTCTCGCTAACCTTTCTTGCAGCAACGAGCGAATCGTGTTGTTTGATGACAGTAAGTATTGGTAGGGCAGTCTCTGCGTTCCGGTCCGCTACCGCAGTCGTACTCCTTGCCCTCGGAGTCCACCAACGGTGGATCGCCATTGCAGGGTTTGACTTCCATACCTGCGCGAATCGATTGCACATAAAACAATAACTCGTCGATTAATCAGTTTTGTCAGTTAACAATTATCTTTTGTAATCAACTGATAAGTATTGCAATAATAAATCAAAATAGATAATTATTACACACACGATATATATTGCATCAGATCTATTTCAACTTGTGTTCGGAGAGATTAACTATTTATTTACATGTTTGTTAGTAAAAAGCGCAATAAAAGCGTGGGAAGTAAAGTGATAAAAAAAAAAAAAAAAAAAAACTATCCAAAAAAAGTTGTTTCCGTCTATTTGTCGTCTGTTCGTCGACGTCTCCCAACCTTGGCAGAGATCGAGTGGCCTCAGCCTAAGCTCCTGCTGTCGCTGACAGGCTTCCATCTTCATGGCGCAGAGGGAGGAATAGATTCTGAGGTCGCTGCCGCACACGGGCTTCATCTTCTCCGGCGAGATGGAGGCGCAGTCGAATCTGCAGCTGCACCTGGGATACTTGTCCGGACCTAGCTCGCAGGTCGCCTCGAAGTCGCAGTGAATGTCCTTGCAGGCCTCGCGCTCCTGCGTGCTAGTCACGTCGGCGATTGTGGTGGCCACGCGAGTTATCGCGGGCGTCGACTTGGTCGCTGTTATGGAATTGGTTAGAGCGCGGCGGTTAGAAGCGAGTTTATCGCGCGAGCGCGCGTTATTAGTGCGGGTTGCTACCAGCCGAATTGTTAATGGCATGCGGTTAACGCGTGTCTTTCGCAAAGCGTTCCCTCGAAACAAGAGCGTCTCGCTCGCTAATTGCGACAGTTACGTGCAATTATTTTCAATTAAGCTGAGGCGCCTTGTTACACAGAGAACAGCAATTTCCAAAAGACCACACAGGAAGTGCGAGAACGTCTGCCTCAAGGAAACTCGCGGTGCGTTCCGCGCACTTTCAAGAGTCAAAGGTGTTGCAAATTGCCTCGCGTCAAACACATACTTTGCAAGTTAATTGTTGTTAATTGTCGCTCGGTGTGTTCGTCTCAAACGTTCAAATAAGAAAAAAAAGAAAGAAAGAAAGAAGATTCGCGCGCGACAAAAAAAAGATAAACATACAATTTCAAGAAAACACGTACTTAACGCCGCCACGGGAAATCTCTCGTCGCAGTCACCGTAAAATATCACGTGCAAACGCGGCGACTTGGAATCTTTGTCGCAGGCTGCTCGCTGCATCTCGCACTCGGATGGATAAGTTTTCGCGTCGCTGGCGCAAACGGGCTCGCCGCTGGCTTCCGGACAGGCTTCCGGGCACACGCATTCACCCGCCACGCAACGCGCGCCGTACTTGCACTCCATTGCTTCGCACAGTTCTGAAAAAAAAAAAAAGAAAAGAAAAAACGTTCAATTTCTCTTCCTCGGCCGAAAAACACTTTATTATTTTTCGAATATTATTTTCTATTGCTTTTGTTGTTTTTCTTTTTTTTTTTTTTTGCAACGAGATATTCTAGTTAAAATATAGAAATTGTTGGAGGAAAAAACGACTTCTTAGTTTTAGAATTTCGCTTTTAGAGTATTCGTTTCAGAGCGCAACTGAGCTCTCATCGCATTAAACTCGCGTTTGCAAGGCACATTGACGTATATACGTTACTTACTGCAGTCACCCTCGTAGCTAATGGTGATGAGAGTCTGGTTCACGCACGAAGCCCTTTTCAGGGCGCATTCGCTATCGTACGTCACTCCATCAGATCCGCAAACCTTTTTCGCTTCCGCTGAGTCCTTCACCTGTGCACGAAATATATGAGAGTGCTCAATTTTAATAACTGACGATAATTAGACATTATATTGATTATCTTTATCTTTCAATTTTATTCTCTTTCTATTCATATACACGTAAAATATTTTGTCGGAAATTCGATCATGAGAAAACGAAATACAAAACGACGTGTGTAATGAACTTATAAATAAAAATCAGAAACAATAAGAGAGACAGAGAGAGAGAAGAAGAGAAAAAGAGAGAAATGTCCTGCTTGTCTCACTTGTTGCGCGTCACAAAGGTGCGGGGGGAGGGAGGGAGGGGGGAGAGAATACGTACGGCGCATTTGATGGACAGCAGCGCGAGACTGGGGAATAAACGGGAAGAAGAGGGATGAGGATGGGAGCGGTGCAATAACACAGGAAAGAGCAAAACTTAATTAGCTTGGCCGTCATATTCGCGGCTCCTCTTGTTTGCTTATTACACGCGCGTTTCATGCACTTGCCACTCTTCGCCGGCTGCTACACCCAGCCAGCTGTGCTATGTATGTACATATATACATATATATATACAGGGTGTTTCAATAAAAGTTGATTAATTCGCAGTCAAAGTGTATTGTGGAGGATAATTGTTTTCACTAAAAATGCAAGGTCTGCCCCCCTCTCCTTTCACACACTGTTGCAAGCACTTCTCTAATATTAAAACAATTACAAACGTACACATCGTGTAATTAGCGCTCTTACATTGAATTAATGAACAATGAATCGGGAATTACATTTAAAACATAATTAATGAGCACAACTAATTGGCGATGCATTATTCGACAGCGACTGTTACAGCTGTAATTGGTAATTTATGTAAGTAATTTGTATTTTCTGTCGAAATAACACGGACGTAACACAATTATGCAAATAGAGATCCACGTGTGTGTGTGTATGCGCGCGTAGGAAAAGCCTCATTTGTGATCTAATTGGAATTTGTGGGAAAGCTATCTTGCGCGAACTGCTTCGGGGTGTGGTGGAAGACGCGACGGTTATTAGTACGTACGACCGCTCAAAACACAACTGCATCCGGGTGGTATGCGATGCTGCTGCTGCTACTGCTGCTGCGGTGAGAGACGGTTTTTGGAAGGGGAAAGGGTGAGAGGTACGTACGTCCGCGCGATTTAGTCGGTTCCCTGTTAAGTTTAATTGACGCGTCAGTCAGCTCATTTTCTGAGGTTAATCCGCGTGCACGCGCGCTCATGTTTCATTAAGAGGATTATTGTACGCGAACGCGTCCATTGCGTTATTCTCCCATGTTACAATGTTCTGTCTTTAAATTAGGGAGTAAAACCGCCCGCTCGCTCAACAACCACCGCGCCATGTAAAATCGCGATCATTATACACATATAAAATTGTTAAGTTTGAAAAAAAAAAACACTATTAAACATTCAATTTTAAACGTAGCTTCCTACGTCGCGTGTAAATTTTCATGTCAAAAATGGATATCGATTTATTTAAAACTTTTAGTTTAATCTCTCTCTCTCTCTCTCTCTCTCTCTCTCTCTCTCTGTATTATTTTACACGAGAGTTATAAATACTTAATGATCACGTTACATTTTAGAATATTAAATTTCGCACAATGTGAGTTGTGTGACGCAGAGAATTCAAGATTGGTGTAAAATTACACCACAGAATTGTGTTGAGTGTTGCAGTTTCGAGCGAGCTTTTCAATCGCTGATACATAGAAGAGGAACAAGTTCCGGAATTCTCGTTGAAAATCGAGAGAGAGAGTCTGATACTTCTCGATAAGCTCCTGTGACCGACTGACAACCGGACTTTCCGTCCCGGAAGAATACCGGCGGAAGTCATCCGCAAGATTTTCTCGGTCGGTTCCCCGACGAAACCTGCCAACCTAATCCCTTTTCCCAACTCCTTTTCCCTGACGTTGAACGCATCCCTTATTCCTCCCCCGACGGTTCCGGATACATATACCTTCACGGACGACCACGAAAAGACCAACGTCGAAGGAATTCGGAATTGTTCGTCAGCAGGACGTTCCGCGAATCGTGAAATCCGAGGGGCCATCTCGCCTTCGTATCTCCGTCCGAGATCGGCTGAATTTTTCCGCGCTATCTTGATGAACCGACATGCTTCCGAATGCGCGTCGCGCGACGACCAGATCGGAGCGGGGGAAGAAAGGGAAAAACCTTCGGGAGAAGAGAAACTCTAATATCCGCGCGCAACCGGATGCGAAAAATTATTTATCGGAAATCGATCCGAGATACGCAAATAAATCCGCAGAAATTGAAGTTCTCTGTGAGAGAGAGACGAGAGAATAATGCATTGACGCGCGCGCGTTACTGTCGTTACTGTCAAACGATTATTGGCAGAAGTAATGCGAAAACACACCGGCAAGTAGATAAAATCGGAAACGATTCATTAGAAAAAATCAATTTCACTGTGATTTTGTTGTTGCAAACTTCGCGGTTCTTGCAAAGCGAGAGACTCTTTTTACGCGAACTTTCTGCGCTTATATTTTTCACGCGGTTATAGGCTTCGTATCCCAGGTATCGTCGGAAACAGAAGCGACGGCGGTGACACGACGTAATGCTCGTGGCACGCGCGTAACGAGATAAAAAAAAAAAAAATAATAATAACCCGCCACACCCGCCGATAAAATCCCGCTGTCGCGGGACGAAATGTTAATTAACATTTATTACGAGCTCATTTTCTTCCGACCATTGCTGTGACGGACAAATGTTTCGCCTTTTGAAACGACGCGTTTTCACGTCGAAAATTTCCGAACGTTTTGCAGGAAAAGCCATTGACTATTGTGACGGATGTCTAATGAAACATGAAAACGCTATTCATTCCGCGGAAGAGTGATATAATAAACCGACCGGGCGGAAACGCTATTGATGGAAAGTTCTGAAAATGGCACATGCAAATGCACCAAACTCACCCCTCCTCTCTCTTTCCCTCCTTCTCCCCGCCTCTCTGCATGCAACCCTTCTCGTTTCGCTGCTAACGAAGCGGCATCCTGGAGGCGCGTAATATAAAAACGGTCTTCTGGCGAAAATATCGCGGCCGGTCGAAAACGCGTAACTATTTACAGGTGCATGCGCGTATGTACATCGAAGTGGGACATTCATCATCGCGTATATATATATATATTTCACGTTAGTTACGCTAACGAGCGAGCCTTAGCGCGCTATGAACCGCCGCAAGCATCTCTAAACGAGGAAAATTGCAAGCGACGTCTAAAATTCTTTTCCTCGTTAGAAAAAGCCGCGCGATCATGACTAATTTGTCGACAGAATTGATACAGACGCGTTATTGTTCGCACAGTGCGTTGAAAGAAGAGCAAATTGTGTAGAAAAATGTTAAAAAAGAAACACATTTTTTCTTGTTGCTAAAAAAACAACGCGTGTGTGTATGTTCGCTTGTAAATCTGCGAGTAATGCAATTACTTATATTGAGCTTCTCTTTTTTTGTCTTTTTTTTATGTGGAAAAACAAACGAGTGAGATTATTTTTCCAAGTATAATACTACCGGTAAAAATCTCGTTAATTGCGTCCACTAATTTCAATTTTGAATAACAGCGCGAAGCAACGCGCGCGCGCGCTCGCGCATGTTCGTTCGTGAGGCAAGGTTTTTTGATTGTAACTGAAATGCGGATTAATCCGGACGTTTATTTGAGAGAATTATTCGCGGCAAGTGCGCGTAAAAATATGCATAGTGATTTATCGAAACTGGGAATATATTTCGTGCGGCTGTCAACCTCGGATTGAGAGCCATTTCTCTCGCGCATTCGTCTCGCATTATATTTTCGCGGACACGCAAAAATAGAGACAGGCGGCGACGTTTATAAAATTTAGGTTGATCGAAATAGCGCGCCATGAAAATGACAAAATTCTGAATATAATCCAAACAAACATTCGATTTAATATTATTCCGTAATGCACGTCACGTGCTCTCTCACTTGACATATTTATAGCCCGCGCTATTCGTTAGTGTTACTATTTGCAACAATGCTATCGATGATTGTTAAAATACGTAATATTGTATTATGTGTGAAAACACATGTATAGAAAAATATAGAAAAAAAAGAAACGTGCAATACGTAATACTACTATGCTAAGTAGCGTTTTGAGCAGGATTAAGATTTTTCTATGCAAACATCGTAATATCGCATATCGATCTTCTTTTTTACTTCTAATTGTATTAATAACATTTTAATATCTAAAACACTCTGCAAGAAAAAGATTATGCAAAAGTAAAATTATTGAAATTAAAATTTTGTAAGGATTTTTTTATAACATATTTATCCCTTTCTTCTTTCTCTCTCTCTCTCTCTCTCTCTCTACATATACGTATTATACAATTATTGTTATTACATATATGAAAATCACGTGCAAGTATTTCGGACTTACCGAATTTTCGCACTTCGGACAGACACATTTGGCTTCCCCGCCGCTGTCGCTCTCGCACTCGCTGTAGAACTCGCACTTCTTCTTCTCGCAGCCATCTGTGAAGATCCCGATGATTTACGATTATTATCTATATATATATATATATCTCTTGTGTGAGGATTTGACTAACACAGATTTGACTGACGTGTTCCTTCATTACTTTTTCAGATCCTTATCTCTCGAACCGACATTCCGGCGAAAAACCACATTGACCGTATTTGCAGGTAGCGGGAGCGGGAAAGAGGAGGAGAAGTAACATTAATAAAAATTCTTGCGAATATTTGCATACCAGTATCCGAGCGGAATTTTCACAGATAGGGGAAAGGAACAGAGAGAGAGCAGCCGAGAAACAAAGAGTAAGTACCGAAATGTGAGAAGCAACAGAATCCTCTCTCTCGCCGAGACCGACGGAGGGTGGGAAGATCCGCAGGCTTGCCAGTCGCGAAGTTATCTTTAGAATTCATTGAAATCCACGGCGGATGTAAAAGAGAAAAAGTTGAAGAGAAAAATACGGGGGAGATTCCGCCTGCACCAACGTGTCGATGATGCTCGCGGCGGACAGTTTCCCGTCCTCGGTTTTCCAGCGCGAAGTTGAAACCAAGAGCGTCTCGAGAATGATCGCGCGCGGAGCGTGACTGCGAACGGGGAATGGAAGAAGGGTGGCGTAGTGACGCGCCCGGCAAGGAAGCGCCATGCATATGCATCGTGCATGCCGCGGGGTAACAACTCATACGATTTCAGCAGTCGACCGACGTCGCGAAAACGACCGCGCACGCGAAGCCTCCGAATTCCAACCGGCACGTTCCGCTCGCGATTTCTAACGCGAGTCCGCGTGGCAATGAAAATTATCGCTGCGCGTGATTTACAAGAGATCGCGTGCTCCTTGAAACTTGCTAATTTCGAGTATTTCTATTATTACCGCGAGAATATCCTCGCGGAAACATGGTGTACTTTATGATCCAATTATAGGAAAACGTTTACACACTATTAATGTATGTTGAATTTATAAAAACTATACGCGTGAAAAAAAAATGAGACAAAATCAAATATGCTGACAGACTTTCGCGGAGGAATTTATTCGATCGTACTGTAAAATATATCTCGAAACTCGAAACTTCCGCGCTTCGTCTTTTTTCTCTCCGTTCTGTGATTTCGAATTCGCAGGTTATCCGCGTTCGCCCGATATTAAAAGCAATCCAATCTTTTCGGCGAGTACGTGTGTTATATGAGGAAAGTTTGGTAAACCTCCCGGCACATCGCGTTACCACATCGCGTATCGTAGATACTCGGATACGACGCGCGTATCCACTCTCATCGCGCACTCAGGGCGCACACATCCTCCTCCACCTCCCATTTCATCAGATTTTTGTGATGGAAATTACTGTTTGTGTTTAGACTAACTTTTCGCGAGTACGAGGATTTTATATTCCCGAAGCCTTTAAGCGTCGAAGAACCCCGATCCGTTGAGAAGGTGGATGGTTCGATGGGATCACTCATGTTGGCACTCATCGCGAGCTTTTGATAAATCTGCCGTCTGATAGCAACGAAACGCGCTTGTCCGCGCGTTTACGGTTTGACAGATGCAACTTTTTAATAAACATGCAAATCGGAAAATGTTGCAATTTATTTTTCTACACGGACTCGCGCAAGACACGTTCCCGGCAAAGTTTGCAGATTGGTCTCTCCGCCGATAAATACTTACATTTTTAATTTACATTTTTCAAAGTCGTTCACCTACGTTACATTTAGATAAACTGGAAACAATTTCACATATTGTTTTCTCGACGAATTTATTTTTACGGATTTTAATTGTTACCCGCGCGGATTTTATTTATTTCGCTCTTCGCGCGCTCATCTTTAAAATATCATGCTATCAGTGAGAGTTTCGGAACATTCTACGTAGTTCCTACACCTTCCCGGAAACTGCGCGCGACTATCAGAGAGGGAATGCTCGCGCGCGAGAATGTGTGCATTTGCGTTGTAAATGAAAAGTGCCAGATGTCACCAGATGCAATCGCTCCTCCTCGAGGCGGAGTTGCGCGTTTGTTTCGAGCTGAAAAGCACTTCATTCGCGAGCGATTTCCATAAAGACGAGCGGAAGAATAAAACCGGAGGAGAGAGAGATGGGAAAGTGGAAATAAAGGATTCTCACCCTCAAGGTTTAATTGCGGCGGATACCTTCGTTTTTACATTGTTAAATCGTAGCTCTCGAGCGAAAGAAACGACACAAACGGTATTGCAATATTTAACAGTACAATATTTGCCGTTTAAAAGCAATCGCGAGTTTGTGTCTCGCAAATTTGTCAAGTTGTTTTTTTTTTTTTTTATTATTTCTTAGACTTTACGCGCCTCTACGATTTTAATATCGCGCTCGTCAAACATTTCAGTTTTTTCTTGTGTCTAACAAATTGAAAGCGCATGTCCGTGATAAGGTAGGTGACTGTGAGAATTGTGTGTTTCGAACAACAACAAAAAATTCAGGGCAAATCGAAGGGCAGGTGAAGCGTGATATTCATTGAATTCTAAGAAAGGGCGCGCACACGACGGAAAATCGCCGAAGAATTTCTTTCGTCATTTTGAGACGACGATGGCAGCTCGTTCTGGAATATCGAGAGGAAGAGGGTCGGATTAATAAGAATGAAATTGCAGGGTAGGGACCAACGTCGTAAACGTAAAGTACACGGTCGATGAAATCTCCTTCACTACTTCCGTGTTTCCCTCCCTCCCCCTCACCCTCACGCGCGGTCAGAATTGACGGAGGCCAGAGCCTCCGTTGTTGGGTAAAAGCATCGAAGAAAATAATAAAATGAAGATTAATAGCGCGAGCTCGCGTGCAGCCGCGATGATGCATCGTCCAGCGCGGTATGCATGAAGTTGTTTACGATATCGTCCGGGAGAATTCGCGCGAGGGAGGGAACCGAAAGAAAAGAAAAGCTCGAGAGACGCGGTATCGCTGGAAATATCTGACGTGGCCGGAGCGTAACTTTATCAAACGCGGCGCTCTTATCGCACGTATTCTCGGAAAAAACCATGTAAAATGCAGCGGCATAATAATAATTCAGCCCGGAGTGTTTCAAACGGCGCTGCGAATCAACAACATGAAAAT
Source organism: Pseudomyrmex pallidus (assembly GCA_014825455.1). NCBI lineage: Eukaryota > Metazoa > Arthropoda > Insecta > Hymenoptera > Formicidae > Pseudomyrmex > Pseudomyrmex pallidus. The sequence continues at coordinate 23,692 of QVNV01012754.1, forward strand.
TATTAAAAAAAAATAAAATATTATTCTTCTTCTTATGAATCGCAAAAGAGAGCGATATTAGGAAGAAGATTGTTCGCGCGCGATTTGTAATTTCCAATCAAATCGTAGCTCTCGCAATCACAGGTCGCTTTTATCGGATCGCATCGGAGGACGCGACGGAGGTAAAAGTGCGGACGGGACCGCAGCCGATCGATGTTTAATTCTGGGGAAACACGCGAGGCCATCGACGTTAATCAAGTTTCATGCCGCCGCGCTACTTAAGATCGTTCAGAAATCCGTTATAAATTCAATTTACTCGGGGGCCGGATATTCAAATTAGTCGTAGCAAGTTTTAAGTTACCGCCGCCGCTGTCGGCGCGGTTACGCGACCGTAAATTAACCCCCTGCTGCTGTCCGACCACTTCGGCATATTAAAATCACAGATTTGTTCTCTTAACGCGACCTCCTTGCCGCGAAATGGAAATTATTTTCCGCGCCCCGATATTAGCGACCCCGACAAAGGCGCATAATGCGGAACCCATCGGATTGGAATTCAGAATTTTGCGATATTAAAAGTATCTTTTTTTCGCGTAGAATTTTTTTGGTACAGCTTATTGAAAAAATCAATTTGTCAGCGATGTAATTGTATGAAAAGTTAGCTAGCAAAACGAAAAAGTAATGAAAAAACACATTGGAATTCAAACGTGTTCGAGTTGTGTAGAAAGAAATAAAACACGTTGACTGGTTCGAGATTAATATCAATTTTAAGGTTAATATCATTTTCAACTCAATACCGTCAATAATACATGAGATTGTAGGAAGAGGATTCTGGAAGCGCGCATTTGCGGCCGCCACCGGAATTGTGCCGCGAATCTATTTACGGAAGTACTCACTGCACTGTCCTTGGTACAGAATGCGTATCTCCCGTCGATGTTGACACGCCTCCAGGCGAAGCTTGCACTCGTTGCCATAGCTGATGCCATCATCGCCGCACACGGGCTGAAATTCTGCCGGACAAGTCGGACACTCGCACACTGCGGTGTCGCCGTTCTCCGCGCAAATTGCACCCCATTGACACACCTGCGAACCGAATAATTTGCACACACGATTGCTTTGACATATTGACGCGCAACAAAATCTGAAAGTGTTATCGCTCATCTTTTCCATCGTGGAAGTTGATTAAACATCAATAATATCTTCACGTGGTCAATGTAAATTGTGATAATTATAATCGTTAAGTGCAATTTTCTACAGTGTCAAAAGATAATTACGTTCTCTCTCTTTTTCATTGATTACCTTAAAAATTAAATTATTTTAGAAAGTAAATTATTTCAAAATTTACATAATTTTAAAAATTAAATTAAGTACACACACATTCTGGAGCGAGATAAAAAATATATTAAAACCAAAACGAGACCATAATTAGTTAGCGGGTAGTTTCTCGATTATACATCGAGGTTCATAAAGCCATTCGTGAGAAATGTACGATAAAAAGAAGCTCGCGATACTCGAATGTCTTTGCGAAATTTATCGAGTTCGATCTCTCTTTTCCCCCTCGCCGTTTCTTCTCGCGCCAGAATTATGTATCGACTTTCTCACGGAGATACCCGGAGCTCCGTGTCATCCAATTAGCGACAATTGCTTTCGGCGGAGGAGCTCGTCGAAAATGGTGAAGATCCTCACCGCGAGCTTTCGAATTTTGCGGGAAATCGAGAAAGAGTATCGGAGAAAAAGAGAAATAAAGAGAACGAGGAGAGAGAGAGAGGATATTCTCTCCGCGCTCTATTGATCTCTTGATCCCTTCCAATTTCTGCGGTGAATACATCTCGGCCATTTCCATTTCGCGTTCCACGTCGATTACAAACCTTGTTTTGTAGACCGATAGTGTGAGAAGATCCTCAACCCAAATCCCGCTGATTTCGAACGCGGTTTTCTTAACGAAACTAAATATCCGAAATCAATGTTGATATTACAAAACGACTCTGAGACTATAATCGAGCTCGTTTGCTCTCTCTTGTTCGATATATCGATTACGCAATAAATATTAAGAATATTTAAGTATGTTTGATTTTATTTCTTCGCGTCTCTCGTATTTTTCTACAATCGACTCGACGAAATTCCAATAAAATTTTTCACGGAACGTATAAACCATAACGCGGCTTTTGACGTTCATCAAGACGCCGAGACCGAAGAGCAATAATTTGCGGCGTTGAAATTCAGATAGGGCGCACACGGCGACTAAGTAATCTCCCTCGCGTAGCGAAAGCCGCGAACGTGTTTAGGCCACGGTTCTCTCCCGCGTACGTTTTCGGCATGTGAAACGCTAACGTGGTCAATTGAGAGACTGACCTTCTCGGAACAAGGTCCTCGGGAGCCGCATATGCCGACGTAAGCGACCTCGATTTTGCTCCTCGTCAGGCACGCCTGTCTCTTCAGCTCGCACATGGACGTGTACGTGGTCCCGCCGCGGGCGCACACGGGTCTCATCACCGGCTCGCACTCGGGACCGCATTCGCAAGTGGCGATCCCTTGCCGATTGATCGCGCACTGTTCGTAGAAATCGCATTTCGCCGCCTCGCAGGGATTGTGACCTGAAAAATCGAAAATGCGCGCGATTTTCATTTATAAAATTCTTACTCCAACGGGATGTTTTTAAAAAAATGCGCGCTCGTTCTCAAAATACAGACGATAAAAAATATGAGATTCCTATTAATTTAATATCGAGAAAATTCGTAATTCGCGATATTTTCCGAGAGCGATGAATGGAGTTAGCGATTATCGCATTTTTCAGATTTTATATATTTTTCGTGTTTTTATACGTGATCAATTTTACAACAAATATTGCAATATTTTTCTATTAATTCAATTATATTGTTTTGCTACAGAAATACGCGCGATGGAACACATCTTTTAGCGAAAGTTTTAGCGAACGCGATCGCGCGCAACGTACGCGGTGAAATGACTCGTGCGAGTGGCGCAATTTTCCAAATACTTCGATGCAAATTGATATCGGATTCTCGTTTCGGATCGTATATATGTTTTCGTATATATATATATATATATATATTACCGGAGCTGCAACCGCCGTTGTAGATTTTCTTGAGCGGCAACCTCGTTCGACAGGCCTCCTGTCGCAAGTAGCACTCGTTCAGATACGTTTTCCCGTCGCTGCCGCAAACCGGCGAGAGCGCGATGTCGCATTGTTCTCTGCAGCGACAAGCCGGCTGTCTCGAGTTGTCCAGCTGACAGATTTCCGGCTCCACGCATTCGACGCTTCCGCATGGATCTGGAATTTAAATTTTCGCAATCCGCAAACAAATTTATCACATCAATTTCGAATCGAGTAATTTATCGCATCTTGTCAGTTTACGTTTTCTCTTTATTTTTCCAATGTAATTTCACAGACGATTATTTGCGTACGAGATTCGAGAGTTTACGCGGAGCGCGGTCGAGCGAGGATAGGAGGGTGTTAGAATGGCGATGAAGAGATGTGCTCGAGGGATGGTTCAAATGGAGGTGGTACGCGGCTGCACCGAGATTAATCTTCGCCCTCGACCAAGGAAGGAAGTTGGATTCCGTTTCCTGTCTGCAAGCGGTGGGTAGGTTTCGACCTTATACCGCCTGCTGACAAGGCAAGTTTCTCTCCTCTGACGGTGCTGGTGGTGTTTCTCGGGTTTAGCTCGAGTTACAGTCCAGTGGAGCGACTAAACTCAAGCCCTTCCGACCCGATCCAGTATCGCCCGATACTTGCCCGCCGGCGCCCCGTTCGAGCCTAATCGATCTTCGAAAGTATCGCGCGCGTTACACGTATCGCAAACACCATTTGAAATAGAAACCGCTATTATTTCATAATCGAAGCGTTTCGTATAACCCTCTCGTGTATTCTCTTCCTCCTCCGTCTCTTATCTTTTCTCTTCTTACATTCCTACTTTTATTTGAATGCCTCGAGATGATTAGGCGCTTATCAACGGAGGGCGGAGGAACACTCTTCTTCCGCACCCCTTTTATACGCTTTTCGCAATTCCATCGCGCATTCAAGAGAAGAGACGCCCTCGTGTCGCGTCTATCGCCTGCATCGGATGAGATAGAGAGCGATGTCCTTTCAAGGTCTTCCCGCCTTAATGGGATTTCTCATCCTGCTTCTTTTCTGCCTGCAGCCTTCATCGAAATACCGGCCACGATCCGAACCCTCGAGGACGAGAGAAAAAGAAAACGAAAGAGCGAGTGAGAGAGAAAAAGAGAGAACGCGTAGGGTACGGTTACGCCGGCGCGTTAACTTCACGCGACATTACCCTGATGCGGATTTCTTTGTATTATCGGAGTCGGGGGAGGCGCGACGTGAAAGCCGCTGCTGGAAGACCCTTTTCAGTATGGACGGCGCGGTCTTGTGCCGTTCGACGGCCGGGAATCTCACGCGGAACGCGCGCGCAGACATGGCAATGCGACGCGACATTACGCAAGTGACTGATGGGATTCTTGTATTTATACTCGCGCGGGTTATCGTTCGATTCGGAAAGACGATACGCATGTGTATATTGTTCGCGCGCGCAATATAAAAAAAAAAAAAATAAAAATAAAAAGATATGAAACAGCAACGAAATTGCGCTTGATTAAAAATTGTTTAACAGATACTCCTCTCTCTCTCTCTCTCTCTCCCGATTTATTGGCACTTACCTCGAGGTGATTTTCGGGTAGCGAAAACGCCTCTGAGGCAACCGACTTACGTACACACGAGACGCGAGATAGTGCATCCTAGTTACTTCCGCCAAAGCAACTGCAAATATCGATCCCTTTTAGTCGCCTTCCTTTCACGTGCAGATACCGCGCGCATACCTTCCCTAGCATTCTACGAGTACTGCAAACGGGGAATATCTCAAAATCGCTCTCGGTAAAAGCTCTTGTAAATTGCCCGTCGCCTTCGCCCGCGGACGGAACGCGAGTCAACACACAGCACCCATTTCGCTCTCGTAACTTCACAATTTACCGACTTGGATTTATCTTACTATGTCAAAACTATGTGAAAAAGAGAGAGATCGATAAATATTGGTATTTTTAAATATAAACGTATGGAAATTTAGTATATGTCGGAAAAATATATGAAAAAAGTCACACACACACACACATTGTCGGGGAGAGCACTTTTCGCAACAAAGTTGCCAAAAGACTTTTCATCATGACCTTCATATAACTTTTCCGCTCCTATCTCTCAACCGCGCCGCAAAAAGCGTGACTTTTCGCCTGTCACTCGGAAACTACGAGGATATGACAAGGACGAGATGTTGTTCGATATTACGCGCGAGCGTAATACCCTTGTACAAGGTTTGTATAAGGGTATTATGTCTGGAGAGCAATGACTGGGTTTATGTTAACAGCATCTCCGCGACTTCGCTTCCCGGCTTGATGCGCCTCCCACCTGCCTTCAATCTAACCTGAGACGTCTTCTTCATCGTTGTGTCTTTTCGCGAATTTTTTTCTCTCTCTCTCTCTCTCTCTCTCTCTCTCTCTCGTTTCTTTCTCGAACCACTTAGGGTCCGGGACGCGTAAACATGAGCGCGGCGCGTAAGAGTCTTGGGAGTGCCCGGGACCGGGACCGGGAACAATTTACGGGACTGGGAGCGACGTAAAATTTCGACTGAGTTTCGAGCCGCCGTGCAAACCGGACAAATTGCTCAGTCTGTTTGTGTAAAGATAAGTTTTTTACGTCAGGTTGGAAACGTGGTGGCGGTCGCTGCTGTGATATCTGGGTTTTGCTATTGCAGATAATCGACGGCGACATCGCTGCCAAAGTGAAACTAATTCTCGGAATTCGGAAAGTAGCGCAGATCTCACGTAAATCCTCTATTTGAATTTTACTTATTATATTTAAGTATTTGTGTAAGTACATATTTTATATAAAATTATATTTGATAATCTTTTTATCAATATCTATACGCGCGCTGTAATATTTCGTGGCAAGCTGAAATTTTTATACCTGGCAAAAATAAATATTAGCGTAATAAGCGCGCGATGGTCATTTTTTATTACGCGAACTCTCGCGCGTATAAAAGAGAGAATCTATTCAGCATTTTTCCAGTATCTGCCAGTTTTTAGCGAGGACAGAACGTTCGTTCCTGTCCCGCAACCAAGCGCGACGCAATCTCGCCCGCCTATCGACACTTACACGATCATCGATAACCGATCGCACCCCGTTACTCACATCCGCTCGTTTCTTGCCAACTAGCGACGCCTTCGGGCGCCAAGTCGTTTCCGGCGAGATGGCCTCGCTCTCTTCTTCTTCGTCTTTTTTCGCCTATCGCATCTATCGCGCGCGCGTCCCGTTTCCATTCCCCCGCTGCGGAATGTCGAAATCGTTTCCTCCTCGCACACAACCGCCGAAATTTCCGGCTCGTTGAGTTCCGTTTGCAAAAGGTTTCTTGGATAAACACATTTGCCGTTGGTTTGTCTCGGGTTTGGTTCGTCCTCTCTTCTTCGTTCGCGCGCCTCCCCCCCCTCCCCTCATCCGATCTCTTCGTTTTCTCTCGCGCGAGGTCGTGTCTCCCGAAACGTCTCTTGGCGTCTTCAGACCGACTCGGCGAGTGTGAGAATTTAGTTGAATCCATTTCCGAGGTGCCACGTCTCGGGAATCCGATGTTCCTTCATGACCGGCTCTACCTTTTCCCAGTCGACCCTTATTTCGACACGTTCGAGCGTGAAGAAAATAGCGCGCGAGCTCTCTTTTCTTCTTTCTCACGTGGATGCGGGATATGCGCGTGACGGGCGCGACTTGCGGGCGGCGTCCTCTCATGTAAGAGGAAGAATGTAGCGGGAGATGAAGATGTGATAGAGGCGCCTCTCTCTCTCTCTCTTTCTTTACCAAGAGCGCGTTCGGAGGAAAAACTCATCTTGAAGAGAACCGAGAGGCACAAAATGAGTTGGGAAAATATTTTCGGTAGAGAGCTGAGAAAAAGTTTAATAAAAAAGAATTACATCAGCCGCAAAAATCTTTCGGCAACGATATAGATGGCGTACAAATGTAAAAAATAAGTAAAGAAAAAAAAAAAAAAAAAAAAAAAAAAAAAAAAACTCGTTGTTTCATCGATCTTATGAGAGTGTAAGTTTTTGTTCTTCTCTCTCTTTCTCTCTCTCTTTCTTTTGTATTAATATTATTGTTAAAAACTTGTCGAGAAGTTAAGAAATAGTTTTCTCGGTGTTACATAATTTTCCTGTTTATATTTACCATGCTAATAAAGGCAGCTTACGTAAGAGAGAAGTCGATAATTATAACGGGTTTTCCAACAACGCCGCCTCTTAAATCGGTTTCCGCGCGAGGATTTCCAGCCCGCGAGAAGGATCGACCGTCTCCTCATCCATCGCGTTTTTCCTCGTTTTCCGTTTTCCGTCCAATCACGACCACGAAATAGTAGCTGCGCCAGGAGGGTTGAAAAGTCTCGAAACTTTCGGGAGTTAATTTGATTTATCGTCGTACCGTCACTTCAGATTCATGCCTCGAGCCGTCCTCCGCGCCCATCCCCGATTCCTCATCCCGAGAGGAGATTCGCGAAAAATTCGCGAGTGGAAGGTTACGCGAGAGATCGACGGTTTATAGGGGGAATTTATTATTGATTTCAAGGGGGAGGAGGATCGTTTAAAAGGGTCGTAACTGGCGCCGATTGATAAAAGAGCAACTCCATTGTTGTACTAGGCATTTCCGTCCAACGAGGATCGACTGAGGAAACTCCCTTTTTCCCCATCCCCTTTTCTCTTTCTCTCTTCCTCTTTCTCTCAGACATCTCTGCCATTCTTTTTCGACCATTCCTGGCCGGATATTGCGTTTCATTGTTCCTGATATAATACGAAGGCAGAAACAGTGGAACGTAAAGGGGAAGACGTTCGTCTTTGTAAACTTCCGGCGCGCTCACCCGGCCTTTTCCCTTTCGACTTCTTTCTCTCTCTCTCGCTCTCCGAGCTGCTGCTGTTTGCCTCTACATCTCTATTACACTTCCTTTTTCCGTGTACATCGTTGGCCGTTATTAAGCCCCGGGAAGATAGATCGCGTCGTATACGACGAACGCCGCGGATTTACTCTTCGTGCGGCTGCACAAGGATTATTATTTTCAAATATCGCCTTTACACGCTCGCGGAATTTACGAGCAAGCTCCGCCGGGATCTCGTACCGAGATGTTGTTCCGTGTGTTTTAATCACTACGAAGCGACATGCAGTTTTTTATCCTTACGAATCCTTTCGCGAATCCTTTCCTTCTTTATAAATCACATCCGCGACTTTTGCGTGTCTCAAAAAAACAAGAATAAGAGAGAGAGAGAGAAAGAAATAAACATACAATTGTCTTAAAGATTATATTGCAAGAAAAAACGATTTTGGTTTTTGCGTGGCAAAGCTTTTGAAAATCGCGAACTTTGAATTTCGCTCTGTGCAAGCTCTGCTCTTATTATCAAATCACTCGAAATTATCCATTTGCGCAACTCCATTTGCGTCCGTATGTCTCCAACAGTTATCTCCAAGGAGATTGCAGATTGGAATCGTTCGGCGACGTATTTAACTAGCTCGTTAACCGTCCCGTTTGCGCGATTGCCGTAACCGTTACCATATCCACCATATCGGAACGCGCCGCGCGCGGAAGAAGTCCCGATGCGAGCGAGGAGAGAGGGCGGAGAGAGACAGGATGGACTTACCTAATCCTAAGCAAACACGGCCTACTCCCGATAGCTCTACCTGTCTGATCAAACATTTGTCTTTACTACTCGGTTGATTAAACGCCTGCCAAGTTTGTACTGCTCCCCCGTGGTAAAGAGGAAAAAGGGAAATTGCGGGGAGAACAGATCTCTCTCGTTTGCGAATGTGTCTGCGATAACCTGGTACACGATGACAGTCGTGTGGCGTGTTAAGGAGGTGGGTCGCCTCGTATGTACCATACACGCGCGTAATTTCTCCGAGGAGAAATGTAACGGCTTCGCCGATTGTGTGTTTCGTCAATATTTAAGATTTTGCCGCTTGAGATTTCGTGCGATTCGCGGTGGAGCATAAATTTCGGAAAATACATGTAGCAATGACGGAAGTCTCTCGTCTTCCATTCCTTTTGTTGAACATCGAGGAAGACTTTATTTTAGTCGAGATTAATGTTGAGATTTCATCAGCGAAATCCTTACGAGCGTCGTTAAAAACAAGTGCAAGTTCCTCCATCTGACTATTACCGGACTCGGAATTATTAAAATTTCGAAGGAAATTAAAAGAGAGAGAGAGAGAGAGAGAGACATCTTTCACAAATTTTAATAAACAATTCTAAAAAGGAAGTAAAGAAACTCTGGAGTAGAGAGAAGGATTCCCTGTGAGGAATGTGCAGAGAGAAGGAATGACGTAAATGTAAATATTTAAGGGACGGTTAAGGTCGGTCGAAAGAGAGGAGGAAGTCTCTTTCTCTCTGACGAATCGCTTTAGCCGAAACTCAAATAATTGTAACGAAATACGGTCCGGAGAAAGGCAGAGTGATGACGGAGGGGGTAAGCAGATTTGCTCACACCAGCAATTTGTCGCGGTGTGTGTAACTTGTTGACACTGTACAATGAAATGCGACTGAATGGGAAATGATGACCCGTCCGAAAACCCGACGACACTTCGCGATACAGAATAACGCGGTAATAAATTTATTTTTCCAAAGTAAATATTTCAAAATTAATTTCACATCGTAAAATACATAAAATAAATAATTTGTTTATTTTTTTTATGTAAAGGCAATAATTTATGATCTCTTGAATTTTGAAATAACAGTTTGTAGAGAAAATATTGTAACCCTCAATTCTGATAATTTTTTTTATTTTTTATTTCTATTTCCTCTCCGAAAAGGTTCGACACGGATGCGATGATTACATTTCAAATAAATATCGCGAGATATCTCATATTATAGTTTTGCTCGGGGTCAACATTTGCTCGAGGTCTCGGCCATTTGCAATAATAGAAGCACTTACCGCATTTCCCACGAAATGCCACGGTGATATTAGCACCTTTCGCACAAGCGGCTCGATTTAGGTCACATTGCGTTGGATAGTCGATCCCATCCGTACCGCAGACAGGTCCCGATTCCTCGTGATCTCCCAAATTTGGGCAGGATTCCAAGCATTCGCAAGTCGCCTCCTTGCCGTCTCTGCTTCGTACACAGTGCGAGCCTTGCGAGCAGTTCAAGTTCGCGCAGGGATCTTTGATTTCTGCAAAAGAAAAGCATCGAGGTTGTTTATTAATTGGTGCATAAATAAGACGATCTGTCAGTTTATTATTTATATAAAAACAATTTAAGAGTTTGATCGCGTAAATAATGTTTTCTTTTTATTTTCTTCGCGAATAAATTCGAGCGTTAAGTATTGATAAAGCGATCACCGTTGCCTTTTCGATCAAATTACAGATCGAATGCAAGATTAAATATATCGCGCGCAAGATGGCTTTCTCTCTCTCTCTCTCCTCTTCTCTTCATTGTGCTTGATAATGCGCGCGTTTCACACAGGAAACGAATTGGTAATGGAGCGATAATCCGTTGACGAGAGAGCAGTTCGACGGTACGGACAATCTCATTGATGAAAGCCGCTGACAGCTTCAATTCCAAAGTAACGGGACGAAAGCCAATGACGAATAGGATCAACGTCGCTTCATCGCGGTGTACGTTTGCCGAAGACAATCACGGCAGAGATACGTAGAGTGTAGAGAATTTAATGCTCTCGTATTTGCGGATCGGAATTGCCGCATACAGTTTACGACGGAAATGTCAAGCAGCATGTAATCCTTCTCGCGATGTTCCTCGCAAAATGATGCGACACAACGTGTCATTGTTGCCGACGTGCGCAATGTCGATTCGCGAAGCGAATGCCTTTTACGCGTATTACTTCGGTTTAATGTGAAATATGCTCGAGCGAGTTTCAAATATAAATGTTTTTTGTCTCTATACAAATTCTGTTTTACAATTCTTATAGCGTATTTGCGCACGCACAAACGTTTCATTTTGTTTGCATAAATCTCGCGAATTTTATTATTGTTTTTCATCGTTTATTTCCGCTCGTTCGCATTCTTCTTCGCGATAATCAGCAGCAAAGCTGATTTTTTCAGTTAAAGGACCAACTGCAAAAATTCTTTTCGGTATGTGCGTGCGCGTGTGCACGCGCGCAAACAAAAAACGCGCGATTTGCGGTTCGCGGCGCTTAATCAGTGATATTCTTTTTATCTGTGACGCTTTGCATCGCGGCGCCGCCGCTGTCGAAATGTAATTGCGAACTGTAAACACGACGAGGTGACGTACATGTGCGCGCGCGGACCGTAACGCGCCGTGAAATTAAATCCTCGCGATTCGCGATGAATAAACTATCCCGTCCGCCGGGATTCACTCGTGACGAAATTTTCGCGCGCGGCGGTTGCATTTTCAGCTCGGCTGAAAAAAAAAAAAAAAAAAAAAAAAAATGGCGAAATTTGCGAGGTTGAATATTTCCGTATAAGAGCAACGAGCGGACCGAGATATATGTCTCGGGAAGAGTGGACATAGTGATGGTTTACGTTCAGTTGCTCGCGTGAATTATTTACGCGGGAGAATTTTTGTCAAGTTCTTCAGCGATCGCTTATCCAACCATAAAAAAAAAACAGAATTATAAATAACAAAGACCTATTCTTATATTTTTTAATGAAAACTTTATCGTAAAAATATTTTGAAAACAATAAATCACTCAATGACACGTCGATTTCTAATATATTCTTCATTAGGTTTTAGTCAAAATTTGTCTATAAAACTTCGTTGAACTCCTATCCGAAGAGAAAGCGCCACTTCGGCATTCGGTCGCGAATGTTCATACGCGACGCGGCTCCAACGAGGATCGCATTTTCAATTCCGGAGAACACGCTGAAGGGGCTCGCACAACAAGCTCCTTGTTAATAATTCGCCGGGGACACAAACGAGCGCCGAAAGTTCCGCGGTAAAATTTCAATACTTTCGAGTATAGCGCGCCCCGCTTTCCACGCAACATGCGCCGCGGCGCACGACAACAACGCGGAAAATGATGAGGGAGGTTTGTTACAGGCTGCGCTCAAGTGAAAATACCTTTCGGGAAAATGTAGCAGCAGCGTGATACCGTTAACGTGGCGCATACTATCAGCAGCAGAGCGTAGATTATCGTCGTGCGCGACAACTGTCGTCGTCGTCGTCTGCCGCCCATTCCTCCGCAAATCAAATCCGCCATCGAACGACGCGTCGACGTTCGCGACGCGCAATTATTCATTCCGCTTCCTTCCGAGTGTGCGTCTCTCTCTCTCTTTCCCTCTCTCTCTCTCTCTCGTTCCTTTCCTCAAAACGCGCGAATATCTGCGCTCGTCGAGGAAACCGCGGCACGAGGAGGATTATTTCGCAGTCTCTCTTCCCTCGTCGCGTTGCGCACATGCACGAAACAAAAGCAAATATGGAAATAGCAAGCGGGTGAGTTTCTCTCTTTCTCTGTCTCTCTACGCGGACAGTAGCGGTGTCAATTAGGAACGATAATTGGAAATTCAAGCCGCGCGAGCGTTCGTGCGGTTAAGGGATGTGAATATAAATGCGCGCTAAGAGCCGCCTCGCTCGCCTGCTAACTAGAAACTAACGATTCTCTCTATTGTTTAGTATTGTGCTATTACTACCGTTGACTTTTGCATAAAGTCGCGCGTTGCCGAGCGCTCAAATGATTAAATCAATACGCGTGTTGCACGCGAAATTTCTCTCGAGGATAAGAGATCCGCGTTGATCGCGCGGCACAATGGAAAACCGAGACCGGTGCGTTATTCGCGAATTTCTATATATATGCGCAGGATGTATTTAGTCAGTCAACGCGGTCTTTGACGTTCTAAACTCTCGGACCCTGCGTTGCTAAATAACGATATAAACTCGAAGCGCAACGAGGGTTTCGAACCCGTCCATTTAATCCTCCGCGGCTTTGTATCTCGCAAGTGGAGAACTCGCGAGCGCGTTTTGTTTCCTCCCAATCCCGACTCTCATCCCTCTCTCTCTCTTCTTGCGGCCGCCTCTTCTCGCCCCTAATCAGTGATAGCGATGCAAAGCGGCCGTAACGTCATTACGGGCGTCGAAAGCCAGTAGCTGAGCCGGATGATTGATCGCGGCCTCGTTTGCATTCAATAACTCGCCGTCGGTGTATTTTCGATTTGGAATTCACCGCAACCCGATTATCGTCGTTAATGCATTTAATTCGCCGGTCAGTCGTCGCGCTGCTCCGAGCGACGCATTATTAATTATCGGTATGACAAACGCAATTAGCGGCCGCGTATGTATATCTCTCTCTCTCGCGTGCGCGCGCGCGCTAACAACAAACGTTTTCTCGCGAGAATCGATCTACTTCCGATCGTTATAATTTTTTTTTTTTTTTTCGGGTAAACTTTATCACAACAGAGTGTGAGAGTCGATGCGTAAGAGGCAAAAATTTATACTGCGAATAAAGTTGCAGACGAGCAGTTGGCGATGGCGACACAAAAGTAATGCGCATTTTGTCCAAAGCAAACCTTGTGAGAGAGAGAACATAAAATATGCGATACATGTGCGATAGCAAACACAGAACTGTAACAATAACTAACAAGCGCCTACCTACCTACATCAGCGCGATCACTTTAAAGCAATTGTTACGCAACGAACATCGAGCTGCTCAACAGGCAAAGCACATTTGCATAAGAAACTCATTGCCATTTGTCGCGTAAGAGTTTGTAAAGCGAGTTCGACTTTACACATTTATTCGCACGACGATGTGGATTTGCATTTCGAACTGAAAGTCTCGAAAAGAAGGAAACAAAAGTATCAATCTCAGACGCGGCATCTCTACTCGGGGCGATGTTACAACCCGGCGACGTCGTCATAAAATTTTTATTCGAACGCAATCCTCTCGAAACTTCAAGCGGACTCCCGAGAAAAGAGGGTCGAAGAGATCTTGAACGCGAGTGTTCCCGCGCGAACCGTAAGAGAATTAAATGATGAAGATATACACGCGGAAACGCGCGCCGCGGGAAAGAAACTTGAAAACGTTATCTGACGGTCGCGTGGCAGATGTTATGGGGCCGAGGGAGGAGGGCGATGTGAAATTAGATCCGGGGATTTAAATTGCAAGGTGAAGTTAATGAGGTGACTCAACTGAGAAATGGATGTTGAAGTTGCCGGAGTTTGAAAACCGAGCGGAAGTTTGGGTCAAAAGTTTTTTTTACAAATCGTAAGAGGAAAGTCTTGAAAACGCGCGCGCGCGCGTGCCCTTAACGACGGTCAAACGTTCTCGTTAAGTTCGTCGGACGTTTGAAACACACACCGCGACGTTTTCTCGTCGAGAGAGATGGCGTGTCAAATTTTTACATAATTAGCCACGTCAATCAGCGCCTTGGTAACGAATGCTCGTGTTTTGGTTTCTTCCTTTCCCCGTCGCGTTGTCGAATAATTTGGTGGAAAAGCATGTATGTTCACATATATATATATATATATATTGAAAATAACACGCCGATGATAATCGTTGCGAGCATCACACTCGATTAAAATACACAGGTTATCCGGATACGTACAGAGAGAAAGTGTGCGTGTGTGTGTGTGTGTATACGTTAGATTAATTGAACGTGAAACACTTTGCAACAACGCGTTTTTTATATCTGTAGCGTGTTTAACTCGCGTCGATCTCGCGAAAAAAAGGGATCGTTTAAATAAAAAAAAAAAAAAAAAACGAT
>QVNV01012755.1:0-41193 GCA_014825455.1 Pseudomyrmex pallidus
TTCGCGAGAATATAAACTTTTTATCCCGATTTGAAAAAGATTTCAACTTTTCTTTCGACATTTTTCGATCAATTTGAACAACGACTCGGTCACTTCGTTTTCACGTGACGTTGAGAGGAGAGAGGATTTTTTACGCGCCGATTGTTTCAAAGGATTTTCCGTGGGTAACGCACGTGGGGTGGAAACGGCGATCAAAGTATTCACGCAATCGCCGCACACCGGCCGCTCGGGATTTTAATACGCTTTCATCAAAAATCTATTTTGAAAGCTGCAAAAACCAGTGACATCTCGTTTTTCGCTGTTTCAGCGTTACGCGCTGTGTCGCATTGTTGCACATTTGGTAATTAGCGTGCAACAGCACGATGCTCCGTTTTTTCGAACTGAACCAATTCGGCAGAACCGTGAAAATACGTAAACGCATTGTATTCCTTCAGCAGCAAACTCGATTAACTTTTGCTATTTTGTTCGGGTTCGTTTTGACCCACTTTCTACTAATTTGAGATCCAACGTTAAAATACCCTATTGTGAGTATTAGGTTTTGTGTTTTTACATTTTGTTGGTTCTCTTCTGTTTCGAGCGCTTTCAAAAAGCATTTGCTTTTGACAAACAAAAGACGTCGACTTTACATAAATAAACGATTCTACGTATAAATGAACTGCAAAGTAACTAAAATATATCGTTCATTTATTTTGAATCTTGTGGAAGGAAGAGAGAAGAAGGTGTTTCTAAAGATAACAACGTGATACGTAGCATCTTGTTGCAAATACAATACTCCTTCGAGAAGAATTTTGAGTTTAGATCCAGAGTCTCAATTAGAGAGAGAGAGAGAGAGAGAGAGAGAGATCAGATAGTTTTCTTTTGCGAAATGTATTCGAAAAATTTTCTCGGCCGCTCGGTTGAGAAATAAACAATTCAGAAGTGAGCGAGCAGAGATTCATCTCTCGAAATTGCCAGAAAAAAGGATTGGTCATAGAAAAATTGTCACTTTTTACGGCTGATTCGATTTTTGGTGAGAAAGGCGATACTGCAATTAAGAGAAAATTCGAAGTTCTTATCAAAGCAATCGTGTACTTAGAACTCATAACAAACTGACCTTTATGCACTCAGCGGAATCCAACTGTGCGGATAGATTTAGTGCTGACTGGAAACTGTAAACGAATAACGCAGTAACGGAAACAGATAGCGCACAGAAACGAGCCCAAGTTTGAGTATAAATTTCCGAGCACGTGGAAACTGTATCTTCCTGACACTGCTGTGAGAGCATTGCTTTGTTCCACAAACAGTTTGATTGCGCGATTACGCAGTCGCTCGTCGTGTTACTTTATTTGCAGTTTAATGTCCGCCTCATCTTGAGCCTCCTTCAAGGAGAAAGAAATTTAGTTACCTCGCTTTGTATAACGCATCCATCATGTAACGCGCGAGAGCTTCGTTCTCTGATTAATCAAAATTTACTTGATTTTGTTGAAAATTCTTTTTTTCCCCTCAAATGGTACGTTTTATTAATTTACAAAATTAGTTTACGCACTTCTGCGTGCACAAGTGAGCAATAATCATCCATCAACTTTGTAATTTCAAAAGTATAATTTTTTCACTGTATATATTTAATTTTTTTTTCGCAACTGTGAGCCATCATTCGCGGACAACAACAGTCGATCAAGAAATTGGAATAAACGCGTATTTTTCCGCAAGAAATGTTATCTCGCAAACGAGATAAATCGCTCACTTTATCAAAGTGAGTTTATATCAAGGCAATCACATCAGACTAGTCGTGTGTTTTTTACAAGCGAAATGTCGGCATCTAAGAATAAGAAGAACAGGGCGATCTTGTAGAGATGTCATTCTGAGTTTGAGGAAAATTGTAATACATATATGTAATATCAATTCCGAGATATATCTTTCCGACGATATATTCCTCCTCTTCCATCTCCCTGTCTTTCTTTACAAGCGAAACCCAGATTAGCCTTTTTAATCGATCTTTCAGGCATCGGTTTCGCAAAGTATATCCCCTTTAAACGCCCTACGTAACACGGGACAGAAGAGGACGCTTTCCGGAATCTTCGACCGAGAAATAAATCACGCTTCGGACACGAACGTGTCCTAATTCCGAACAGATGTTCCGGAAGCCAGATAAAGTAATCCTAAATCTCGTCTTCTCTTACGTTGACTTCTATAAAAGACTAATAGTCGAGCGTTTTGTGTCATAATTGTATAGTTTTTCAATGTTAATTCATTCAGAAGTTAATGAGACCAATTTCACGAGTGTCAGATTAACACGCGTACTGAGAAATATTCCCGTGGCTCCTTAATCCACTCCATACAATGCAACGCTACACGTAATATCAATAAACCATCAGCAAGAACAATACATGAATGGCTTAGCCGCCTCTCGAAACCAGCTTAAGGTAGGCGCCGGGCGCGAATATATATTCGGCCATCACGGAGCTACGGGAGTTACAACGGTGGCCACGGTATTACGGGGGCAAATGAAGTTACGAGGTTGCGGTTTGCTTGGGCTCGTGCAGTCGCGCTATAACGACGAATACCTGAGCGCCCGTCGTTTAGCCGCTCATATTCGCATTAAGCCGAGTCCCGGGGTGCGAGACGAAAACCGCTTTACCGAAAGTAAATCCGGCTACTTCGCATGCAAGCCGATATTATTCGATGTAACAGCTCGCCGTTAACTATTGCGCGATCGTCACGGGAATTGTCTGAACGTGACCTAATACGTTGAAAATCATCGCTTGAAAAGAGACAGAGAGAGATTCTTCACCGTCCGTCGAGATAATCCGTCGACAGCGAGTGTCGAGACCTGTGAATAGCTTTTGTCGCGAGCTATTGAAAAATCAAGGTCTTCCCATGAAGGGAACATTTCAACAGTGCAAATGAGGAAAGAAAAAATCTACCTTCATTCTTTATTTAATCTGAAATAGATTTTATTTTAATGAGTTTATAACTATCGAATTTATTCACTGAAATTAATTGAAAAGAAGTTAGTTTTTTTATAAGATCTTCTTGACAACAATTTCCACATCTTACATTTGACAGAAAAAATCCGTTTCTTTTCGACGAAAGTTGCGAAGTGCAGCGCAGTTAAAACGAGCACAAATATTTTTTTCTATCGCATGCACATACCCGAGGTTTTCTTACGTCGACGCTCATATTTGACGGTTTTATTTCACGCGTGCTTAACTAAATGTTCTACTACTCAAACCAGCCACGAAAATGCGGCGAAAGTTGCCGGAAATCTAATGGCGGCGAATAACCGTCATGGCGTCTTACAATCTCCCGCGCTATTAAACGTACTTAGAAGCCGACATTGTCGGCAGTTTACAAGCGTGTCTTTTCCGTGTCTCGTTCGTACGCGTCGCGATATGCAAAAGAGGACAGTGGGAGGATTACCTTTCCCACGCGTTTTCCAAAACACGGAATCGCAACCAGGCACATTCTCGTGTATACCGCGATATGCACATCCTGAAAAGAACCTCCTGTACTTCATCCCCTCGTGTTTCAACCCTTCGTCTGACTCCGTCGCTATCGCGTCTCACCTTAGCGATTAGGCCTTGCACGTAGTCATGCCGTCGAAGTGGTGCGCGCGATGCGGTTGGCACCCTTGCCAAACGATAACTGCGCGACTCTCTTCCCTTCCTTCCTCAACCCCCGACTCGAGGGACGGAGAAATGTGTAATAAGACTGGAAGAATGTACGCACGGCAAAGAGGAAAGTGTCATTTGTAGAGATTCGTTTGAAATTACGCTTGTCCCCCTCATCTCACTCGAGAATTCTGTTTAATTTGCGCACAGGCGAAATTAGCACGTTGCATATCAAACGAGTCGATCTGCCGGCTTTCTAACGAAATTGGTATTCTCGATAATTTAACGAAAGAGAAATACAGCCGGACTTAATTGAAACAAACCTTTCACATTTTTACACATATATATATATTTTAGCAATTCATCTACTTAAATCTATAATGAAACAATAAAATATACAATTATATATTTTTAAGAGATAAAATTTTACTAACAGTATAATCCCATAATTAATGTAACACCGCGTCAATAAATCATAAAATTATTATCTGATAAGATACTTCTTATATTTGAAAAAACTGGCAACAAAGAAAGCACTGACTAAGTAATAAAATCAAGCCATTATTACTGTGCAGTGATGAGTCGCGTGTAAATGCTAGAATTCTACAGACTTCAAGTTATTAACACGGTAAAGCCGCTCAATGTAACCTACCGCGAAGCTGTTACACGTACTACATCGCTTCATAATTAACCCCGTAACGCCTACTTAGCGGAGACCCCGATAAAATTTCCGACCTCAGCTCGCTCTTCTCCGAAACGATCTGTGTTTCTGCGACTAAGCGAGACGAGATGCCGTGGCACATCACCGGCAAGAGGAGAGACAATTCGCGCGGTCTACACGGGAACGTAGCCAAAAATATTTTAGGACGCGTATAGCATTCACTGTAGAACGACGCCTCGTAATGCACTCTGCGCGCAACGCGGCGAGACGACACGACCGCGGAAAACGACACACACGGAAAACGCCATCTTCGGGTACATCCTGCCCGTACGTCCGGTTCCCTCCTGTACGGTTCGCTGCGCGTTGCAATTTCGCCGAGCGATTATAATAACAGCACTTTGCAGATTAGCGGACCAACTTAGCGGCGAAGCCGGCCTCGTTTAGGCGAGAGAGGAAATGAAAGGACGACAATGATACTTTTTAACAAGCTGTTTCGTGCAATTAGATAGAAGCGCATATATTCAAAAATTAATGCGATATGTTTCGCACAGTAGTTGGTATTATTTTTCAGTTCATCATTTTTCATACAACATTAATAATTTTAACAATTTCTTGACAATTCTTATGAGTTGTTCTTACCTGTTGTAAGAATGTTTTTTTTTTTTTTTTGGATAAAAAGTGACTTTCTGAGGACTTTGTTGGGTTTCAAAAAAACGTTGACAGAAAGCGAAGGTGAGACGAGAAGAGAAGTGCGGTTGCGTCGCGAGGGGACGCAGAGAACGAGCGAGTGTAACTGCAAGCTTATCCTAATTGCCGGTAATAAAAGCTTTTTATCGGATGGAGTTATGCTTTTGTTCGCTTCGGTGGCCACTATTATCTCCCGCCTTGCCGTTGGCGAAAAAATAACTTTTCCGAGAAACAAAAAAGGCGCCAAATACACGCGCCTCTTGAAAACATGTTACTATAAAAATTCTGCAAAAGAGTTGTAAACAAAAAAAAATGCTTAAATTTGTTGAATGCAACTTAAAATAATGCATTTACATACTGCTGAAAATTATCACACGGAATCGACAAACTCAGAAATTTGTTGCATTTGAAATAGCAAACGGTAAAAGAGTTGAATCAGCGCTATCGAATGTTTTTCGCGCTCGTTTTAGGGCGAACACGTGGAAAAAGATGATCAAAGGTAGTTTCAAGTGACGTTTGATAGGCTTTTCGCTAGCTTGTTTATTAAAGCCGTTTCGCTTTTAATAAGCTGGAACCGGCCGCCTTCGGTGGCAACGCACGGAGATCACCGTCTCTCGTTAAAGCCGTGGTTTCACGCTGACCAACTTTTATTAGATTCAGCGTGCGTGTTGTTAAAGCCCGCTAAGTTATGCCAGCCTGTTAACCTCAGTGTCGGCCGTAACAACCGGCTATTTTCCCGGACACTTTTCTACCCTCTAATGGAAAGTTCGACCATCATCTACCCGTAAGAAGTTTCCATCATAGGAAATAAAGTCCGACATGATATCTCGCGTCGTTGTGCAATTTATCTTCGTCGTTAAATTCGATGAACAATTTTTATAGAGTACTTCATGAATTAATTTTTCATAAAAAAAAAGTTAAACAGCCATTACTGTTTAATGATCAAACTTGTTTCTCATTACGAGAATATAAACGATAAATTTCAGAAAACACCTAATTTGTAATATTATTAAAATAAAATTAATGAAATACGACACGTACATAATAATTAACAAATGATAATTTTAATAAATGTGTAAAACATATGAATGCGCGGTATACATATAAAGCTACGAATTTGCGTGAAAATTGAGATCTGTTTTAGCAAAAAATAGCCGACAATAAAGTCATAATTCTCGCG
The DNA here is from genome assembly GCA_014825455.1 of Pseudomyrmex pallidus. Classification (NCBI taxonomy): domain Eukaryota; kingdom Metazoa; phylum Arthropoda; class Insecta; order Hymenoptera; family Formicidae; genus Pseudomyrmex; species Pseudomyrmex pallidus. Next base: position 6,119 of record QVNV01012755.1, read on the forward strand.
CTATATCCGCAGTGAGAGATAAGTTAATTACTTTTACAAACATAAATAACAGCAATTATATCCATATCGCACGCGCAACCCTATGCTCTTTCGGCTTCTTGCGACATTTTTATACGACCGCGATCGCGATATTTTTTTACCTCTCATACTGTCGTCCCGCAAATATCCCGAGTTTGACTGGTCAAAATGTTTTTTCGCAATGGTTTTTAAATTCTCAAAAGAATAAAAGGAGATTGTTTCTATATGTGAGATACAAACATCCGATGTTTAAATTATATAAGCATTTGATATAATAAGAGTATTGTGAAAAGCATTGCTATAAGTGAGTGACAAATAAAAATTTTTTCGGGAGGCGTGAGAAACCGTAGAGCCGTAAAAATTTTTTCTTTCCAAAAAACAATTGATGCATTTCTTACACCGACACTTGCGGTCGCGATGTGACCAAGTTTCAGCACAGCGTTGACCTTCGCTTGAACAGTAGTTACCTTTTTGTCTTCGATTCCGAGGAGACGAAAATCGCGGCGGTTTCCGCAAGCTGTGGTCGGTTTTGCAGAGCTGGTAGAGCCGCCTTTTATTAGTTTGACCAACAGCAATCTACTTTTTTTCTTTCTTTGTACGTCTACCGATTCTTCTTTCCAAAGAAAAACGCCGCGGGCGGAAAAAATGACCGACTTTATCTTGCCGGGATGCGCGATGTTTCACTTTTGCCGCCGCCGCTGCACTCTGTATACCTAAGAAATGTCGCGAATGCTCAGCAAATCGAACTTCAATGCAAAGAAATGCACATCCAAGATCCGTTTTGTAAAAAAAAATCGCATATGTCGCATATCGATATATCGATCTTCTTTTTGTTTCTAATTGCCAATTTCAGCGAAGTGTTAAAACGACTTTCTTGTATAAACAATTTCCGTATACTTTAAGATTGGGAGAAAGTCGTCAATAAAGAACATACTCTTTTGCGTGGTCGTTTTAGTAACGCTGCGAAAGAACAATAAAGGGGAAAAATAAAGTACAAGTTTTACTCTCTTTACGTGCAGAGTCAGGAGGTTGTTCGTCGAATATCGAAGTGCGCTCGTGCACATCATACGCCTCGATTAACCGGACCGTAGCACTTCGCGCGAACCGATAGCTCCAATACGAATGCTCGGAGCGCTTTGATACTTCGCAGATCGATATATACGCATCGAGTTCGGCTTGCGCGTCTCTAATAGAGCGGTTAGATACCTTTAATGGAAGTGAATGGAGTTAATTGAAGTGTGCTGGCAATTACTCACCTCTGCGGCAATTACTTGTGCCTCGATTTCGATTTTGCATATGATAATTCGTTTGTGCCGGGAGACACGACTGCGTTTAATTACTGGATGAAGTTGTGTAATCGCTGTGGAACTTCCGGCGCAAAGACCATCCGAAAGACCGGGAAAGACTGGTCAGCGTGAATTAAAATTACATTTTGAATGCTTCGTCGTTTTTATTCGCGTACTTGATCTCTCCTTGTTGTTTGGTCGAAAGAAGAAGAGAGAAAAGAAGAAATCACTCTTGATCTTGCGAGTTATAGCATGAATGTCGATTCAGTGAGAGAATCGCGCGGAGAAATAGAGACTTGCCGGACCGTCGATCTACAATATTTTTCCCTGATAATCGATCGACCGTCCCGTTCTCGTCTGATATATGGTCGGACCCTACTTTTCTCATCGCGCACACGTCTTCTCGTTAAGTATACTTACGAGTATAAACGGGAGAGAGAAAAGAGGAGACAAAGGTGAAAGAGCGAGAGCATCGTGAACGGAGTAGAAGATGTGGATGTAGTGAAAGATAGTATAAAACGAAAGAGCTGGCAATCTCGACGTTTCCTTTCCATTTCGAAATATCGTCTCCGTATACTTAGCTAGGTGTCTGAGAATCTACGGCTCGTAATTGATCGTAAAGAGCACCAAACTGCGTGTGCAACGAGCGCCGGACGATAGACGGAAGAAGAGAGAGAGAGTAAGAGAGAGAAAGAACGCGAAAGTGTGCGCGGACAAGAATAGAGAAATAAAGGATAGGTAGGTAAAGGATGTGAGGTGAACGAAGGATAGGAGGTACCGACCACTCGTTTCACAATTTCCGGAGTGACTCTCCGCGAGGTTGAAACGTCGTGGTGCGTTTTTCGCGCACGAAGGAAAAAGCGTTTTTCCACGTGTACATTGTGCTTCTCTCTCGTGTTGTTTTTTTCTTGCTTCTCGCGTTTGCGGCAAAACTTGGATAACGCGAGATTGTCGACTTCGTACGTTATTTAGAAAATTATATGAAACAGCGGCGATGAAGAAGTCTTTCATATTTCAGATGTACTGTGCTTTACGCGAAAAAGTGACGCAGTAATATAAGTAATTGCGCAATAGTGATAACTATATATAAAAAGAATTCCATTATAATTGTTGTTATACACATAATGTACATATATTCATAAAAATCTTTATTAACTTTTAACTTCTTTTAATTTGAAACAACTTTTTTAAATTTCTTGAACATTGATGTACTAATGAATATTCTGATTGACTTGTAGTCGCAATCTTTTGCTGAACGATCTGTATCAAAACAATTTTTTTTCTCGTATAACACGTATTATTTATAATTTTATGCAATAATTAGCATGTGTTTGCAAATATCATATCAAGAAATTCGTCAGCAAACGAAGTGGTTAACGTTAGCACGCTATTGTAATAATGATAGCCTGCGGAGAACGCGAACTATATAAGCTCAGTCCTGCGAAACAGACGAAACTACCGGTGGAAACATGCCGGGCCAATATCCGCGCTCTGTCTCCTAAGTCATGCGTTTAAATTACCTTATTATGAGGCAGGGCTGTCATAATTATGAGCGCGCAGAGCCGGCGAGAGCGGGATTGCTGTCGCGAGAGGCGGCGGGCCAACCGAGTAGAGAGGATGAGGGAGAACCGGGCCATCGTGGGGTGGAGTGATAGAGTAATTAACATCCAGTCAACTCCAGACCGTGCCAATAATTTCCTACCTTCCTCCACCTGAGTGACGCGGAGCGCAGGGAAATATTCCGCATTCCTGGCGTAACGCTTTTCCTCGGGGAAAATATTTGCCCCGCCGACGTTTTCTCGAAAGGGTTGTCAGAAAAAAAATCGGCAGAGAAAAAATTGCTTATATTGCACACAGTCAGGGATACTGAAAAGCTAATTGTATATATGCACGCGCATTGCTATTAGTTGCGCATATTAATAGAATGATATTCGAACGATTTTTGTTAAACACATACATACATATGTATATCTTATGTGTATAAATGTTTTAGTCATGCAAAAGATCAAAAACTTTGTCGGAATCGATCTAAGGACAGGTTTTAGATTTCGCAAATGTTCTACATTTATTTTTATAGATTTTTTTGTCTATTTGTGAAGTTGATTTTTCTCTAACAAAATATTACTGCGCCAGTAGAACTTCTATAAAATAATGAAACTCGAGATCACAGTAGTGCGACTATATACACATTCTGTGTAAATCTCTAGCGTGTAAAATAATTTGATTGTTCTATTTTATTGCAAATTTTATACACGTATATATATTTTGTATACACATTATCTGTTTGCAGAAATAATATTTATATGGAATTTTTCAATATTGTCTCTCATATTGCACAATTTTATACCTTCTCTTTTATATATTTTTGTTTCACAAAATTTCTATCTGAAAGCTTTATATCTACTTAAAACTCTGAAAACTGACAACTGTTGATCAATCTGATTGAAAGTTAAAATAAATACGTAAATGTTTTATACAATATTTATAATAGAATATGTGTGTGCGCAAAACTTGCATTGTATATCTTTTGCGAGTTGACAATAATATTTGTTAAGCGCGAAGGAGCATAGAATTGAGCGGAAAAATACATGCACTCCCGCCGCAAAGAAGATATCTACTCTTTTTCCTCGCCCTAAAGTGACAAGAAATGTACAGGATTTACAGCCATATGTAAAGTAATACCCGCATTTTCACGATGAAAATTTCCGCCGAAAATAGGTCTTTATGTCTCCCGCGTAAAATGGATGCACTTACATGGGTGGTGAATAAAGTTTATTATTTTATAAGAGCGAATCATGTATCGCTAGCGTAGAGCATAACATATGTGTATAATTGTGTTTTAAATAAATTCAGAGAAAATTTACTTTCTCCACATTTGTCATTTGCACACTACCGTTCGTTACAATACTAAATTATGTTTTCTGAAAATGAAATTCAAATGAAATAACGTAACGTAAATTTACATTTCTCTTGCAAAGACTTTTTCTATATCGATAGCATATTTTTTTTAATTAATTTCTTCTATTATTCGAATTTGTAAATTTTTTGCGTGAAAAACTATGTACAACAATTAATTGGAAAATATTGTCTATGTGAAAATTAAGTAGAACGTCGAAAGATCATTAAATGCCAGTCAATAAGAATATTAGCTCATTCTTTAACTTTTCTAGAACCAATATTTTCTTTTATCACTCTCTTGCAAAGTTTTACGCAATAAACGTAAGTGTGTGCGAATCCCATCTTTCCGCAACCTACATGTATCTGGTTTTGCGTGGTCGGCAACAGATATGACTTGGTCGAGCGCATGAGAATTACTCGAGGACGGAGACGCGTATGTCCGTGTGCACGCAAGTTTATGAAGGTATAACTTAGGACCAAGTATGCAACGAAGGACACGGAATTCCGAAGTTCTGTAGATCTCTGGTTCCCTCGAGCTTTCTCAGGTGTGGTCTTCCTGTTCGCCTGATGAGTACGAAATCATCGAGCGACACGATGTTTGCAAACGTGTTTCACGCGTGTTGTTTACAGCAAAACGACAATTTAGTAATCACGTCTCAGATGTACAAATATAATCTGTTTTACAGGTTTGTCTTACGCTTGCAATATATAGATAGATTCATACGTAGGAGCGTAAGGAACTTACAGTTTTAAGCAAACTTGAGCCACTTAAAGATTGCGCTCACTAAGAAGAAGTTTCTTAGTGAGCGCAATACCTCGGTAGTTTGTCATTGCTTTCCGAAAAAAATCGATCTGAAAAAAGATGTCATAATCGGATTTGTGAACTCGGGATCTCTTGACTATTAGTCTTCGCGCGGACTATCTCAGCCACGAGTACAGTTAAGCTAAAAAAAAACACAGTCTCGTAAGAGACTACATACGTGTCTCCGCTTTCAAGAATCAACACAAGCGAAGGGAGCGGAGGAGAGTAAAATGGATAAGGGTAGACAGCAAAAGGGAGAGTAAGGACAAGACCATTCACGACACACGAGATCCAGTTCTAAGTTCTCACAGAGCTCGCCCTTTTGGGCGACAAACAAAAGCTAATGCACTTCTGCCGGATAACTGCTAACACTCGTTGGTGTCGCTCGTCTCTCTTCTCGGTGTCCTTCCGAGTCTCCTTCCGCGCCCATTATGTCGCCTTTCTCTTCGTTGCTTGTGCGCGCTACATCCTTCTTCCTTTTCATCCCACTGCCTTCTTCCTTACCGCTCTCTGGACGGTTAACTGGAGCTTCTTCTAAGAAATGCCTATCCCGAACAAATCCTCGCCGTCCTCTTTTATCTGATTCACCTATACGAGTTACGATTGCAAAGTCAACGGACGTAAGCTCAATGAAGCGCGAGAACAATGCATGGATACTGCTCCTCTCAAATTTTTCGCAAATGACGCGTAACATTGGAATCCTCGTGTGTTCATACTTCACGCGATCGAGTCGATTTCCGAGATTTGCGCAGAATGCAGAAAAATAAGAATCGGTGTACACGATATCTGCGTGTAACGAACTTTTATAGCAAACGATTTTTGAAGATCACGAGTAAATAAAATCTCACTATAATAATATGTCGAGATAATACTATAATAATAATTATATAAGAATCACAGAAAATAAAAAAAAAACGAATAAACGAATGATTGATTATTCAGCTCTAATTGGCCGAAACGACTTAGCGGCAAGATAATTTAAGCAGATCGTGAGATCGGCCGCAGAAACGCCAGCACCGTGAAACAAGCACCGAGTATTGAATAATGCATTATGGATAACGAATAATGGAACAAAAAGATGGACTGTTAAAGAGGAAGAAGAAGGAGTTGAGAACGTGCTGCGGAATTTCAGAGATGTCGCGGGAAAGGAGATAACTCGCTTAATATTTTGCATTTCTAAGGCAGGGTGAGCCAATATCCAGTTGTTTTAACGATTCTTTCGGGAGTGACACGTTCCGTCGAGGGACTTGAATAAACTGGAACATGAATATTTATCTCTGTGAAAAAAACCTAACATATATTTCATTTCTATTTCATTTTCTTCAGCAATATTCGTAGGAAAATTTCAGAGCTCTTTATCGGTTTGAATTCTTTTACGAGATTGTTACGTCATTTTGTGATAACAAGAAGATATACATATAGACGTTTCCGTTGGTAATTCGGTCCGTCGAACCGTTTGTCTGATTCTCTCTCTGTTTGGTGCGATTTCGTGTAGGAAGCTATAAAAATGATCCGAAAAAGTAACCGACGAATGCACACGCGAAGAATAAAGTGCGCCGGCTAACTGTGTGTTTACAAGGCAACGCGAACATACGTTTATAATGTCACCGCCAGTCGCGCCGCGCGCGAACTTTATTCCGCGCGATGCTATTTTATCGTTTTGTTCCGGTAACAGCAGAAAATTTTCTGCAATTACGGCGGAAGCTCGTGGCGCGCATACTTTCTCGCTGTACGTGAAGATAAAATCCGCGGCTGGTCGCGGCTGGCCGCGCAGCGTCGTGTTCATAAAGCATATTTAAACGGCGTTCAGCATTTGCGTCGCTGCACTAAAAAAATAAATTTATGTGAGTCGCCTGAATAGAAATATATGCCGTATTAAAATTTATTGCGATGTTCATTGTGTTATTTTATGATCGAATGGGATATGCAAATTGTTGAACTGACATCACGCGCTCTGCAGCGAAATTAGTCATCGCGCAGTCTCGCTGCAACTATATGTACACATATACATATACATATATATATATACATTTATATATATTTATCGATTGTACGCAATATTAATACGTAATATATGACATTGACAAACTTTGTTCCATCGTAAAATGATAGAATAAATTCGCGCGAAGAGATTAAAGCCCGCTTGTGTTAACAATCATAATAATATTACCATGAAATATAATTGTTCGTAAAATAGAGAAAACGAGAAGAATTCTTTACATCTATGTATGCACGCACATATACATGCGAGCGATTGAAATTTTCTAATTAAATCCGCCGCGATGATTCGATAAACGCAAACAATAGCGGACAATGCGCGTGAGTTAACACGGTATGAAATCGTGACGGCTTCTCTGTAAGCTCCGGTGTCGCAGGCCGATTTAATAGTAGCTATAGCACCGATTGACAGGAACGCCCGACAGCGCCGGGGAATGGGTTCTTGTCCCACTTTTCATTCGTTACGATCGATCGTGCCGGGGTATTAAGTGCGTATTACGAGGTGATTAATTTGACACTTGTCCATCCCCTTGTCCTTCTATTCGGCACATAAGCTGATAAAAATAAGCTTTTGATAATTTTTTAAATTTAAATTAATTGACGCATTTATCGAGATACCGTGCGCAGCACCGTTTGATTCGCTCATGATGATTAGAAGATTGCGAAAATTACTAATAACTTAACTTGAATGTCACGAAAGATTTTTTCTGAGCGATATGATATCACTTGCGGGAAATACATTTCAGCAGGTGTTAATTTAAACGAAATTTAATGAAATGAGCGCGATATGTATCATTGAATATGAGTAACCGACCGCATTGAAAGAAGCCGCAAAATTCATCATCAAATGTTGCATTAACAAAATAACCGGGTTGTTTAGCGTTGCTTTCAATACCTTGCCTTTACAACCAGAATTAACTAGAAAGCACACACATCGCGCTAGTAAACTCATAACGCTAATGAAATATTGTAAAACTCCAGTTGCTTTGAGTGATGTCTAGTTAGTAACGCACTTGTAGATATTGTAACACATTCTGTCTGTATTTCAATATAGTACGAATACTTAATTATACATAATCGCGATTTAATTGTTTCTTTTGCAAACTATTCAATAGATTAGATCGAATAGTTTGCAAAAGGAAGAGTTGAATCGGGACTATGCATAATTAAATGTTCGTACTGAATTATACAGAATGCGTTATTATATCGCGTGTATGCGTGTGTGTGTATTTCTCCGTGCAACTGTTTCTCGAGTTTCGAAAATATATTACCTATTTGTCGTCCACGAAATTAAGGTAATGTTCTAATTAACGAGAGCTCGTTATATCTTCGAGTACCGCGAGCCGAGCGAGCGAACCATTCTCGCGGGGGTGAATATTGTCTAATTAAAGCATCGCCCCTCTCTCCTGTAATCAAAAACAAGGAAGAGAAGTTAGTAAAAGAGAGAAAAGGTGACATTGTCGGGCGTATATCGGGAAGTCAGTCACCATGAACCGCCATAAAAGTTTGAATGCGCGTCTCTTAATGCGGTATTCGCATAGGAGGAAAACCTCGGGGAGGATAGTGGCTGTTCGTGGCGAGGGGATCGGCTTGAGAAAAAAGTCATAACTGCCTTGGTTCACGGCAGCCCGTTCCGCTGTGCTGCTTCCTCTTCCAGCTCCTTTCAGCATCTCTCTCCCTTTTTTTCTGCTCGCACTCTCCTCGCTTTTTTCCCGCCGAGCGGGGTTAGATTTTTCTAAAGCTCTCTGTCATCGTTCAGCTTTTTAGACTTTTCTGCACCGCTCCGTTAAGTACGGTATACGTCGTCTTCTTCTTTCTCTCTCTTCTTCTATGTCTGTTCTCTTCAATTTATTGCGCTCTCGCACTTATGTAAATAGCTTGCTTATACTTATTCGTCAGCAAGATATTATTTGTGATAATCAACACGTTGAACAAAAAATACCGATGATCTACTTTAAGAGATATTTCTCTTTGATATTTACTTATTAAATATTACCTGCTATACGTATAATATCTTTAATTAACTCATGTAAGAGAAAGAGAGAGACAGAGAGAGAGATTTTAATACTGTTCTTGTAACGCACACATAATATTAAAAACTATTACTTCTATGTAATATATATTTATTCTATTCTTTTTATTAGTTTATTTTTGTTAGCGAAATAATGTGCGTATATTTAAATGTCTGTATAAACACTTTTTGTGAATTATCATACTAAACTCTATTTTCTATTAAAGCTCAAATGCACAATCTCGTATATAAGCAAAATTCTTTTTTTTTTTTTTTTTTTTTTTTTTTTTTTCCCTTCCCAGAACGGCGCGGCTCGATCGATTCCAAGACCCAAAGTTTCATTGCGAAAGTCTGATCGCGTAAAAGCTCTTTTACGAGCAGTTTAATACTTGGAAGCTGCTAAAGGAGCATTCGCGTTTTCTTTTTCTTCGATGCACCGACATGTAGGCGACTGCGAACTTATATCGAGTCTTTTTAGTTTATACACGCGATGACGTGTATTGTATCATCAAACGTTTATTAAAATAGTTCATCTCTTCTAGAATCCCAGTTATTTGCTCAATAAGTGGAATACATACGATGGACTGTTATAATTTATTCTCTTAACTTCTATCGCAAATTTTTTTTTCGCGATTATTATTTTTTTAATAATCGATTAATTTTAATTGATCACGTGCAATTATAATAATTAAGATTACATTATGCAAAGTTACTCGCCGAATTATTATGTAAACGTTACGAAAACCAAAAGATTGTGTGTACATGACCATATTTTATCTCTAGAAAATATGCCAAGGGGATAAAGTAACAAAAAAAAAAAAAAAAACATTCTTTTTAAATAATGATTGGTAAACAGAAAGGAACTCAAGAGTTTGCTTATCGGATATCCAATACGCGGATATCCTAAAGATTTAAGCCACTTGGATAGTTTCTTGGCCGGTGACATCCTCAAATTATACGATGGACGATAAAACGAATCCTCCGTGAACTTCTCCTGAGTCGGGACTTACGACAGAAGCCTCCGGAGGGGTGGAAATGCTCCTTCTCGTTTAAATATCGCCCTAATCTCGTTGGCCCAAACACCGACTGCTCGCTCTTCCCCTAACTTCCCTCACGGCTTCTCGTGCCTTAATTCTACCCGCGAGCGTAAACTTTGGGGGTCTCGAGTGACAAATCGCCGCGGCCGCGGATTATCCGCGGACGAAAAACTAATTAAGCCGAAATACCGGCCGAAACTCGGATTGAGCTAGATTCCATCGTGCCCACCGAATATCTTTCCAAGTATCGCAGATATATTCCTTCTTCATCCTCTCCTCGTTTGTCTATATACGGTTCGTTTTGCAAGTAGAAGTCACCGATGCCTACCAACGAGAACAAAAAGCGGAGAATCGCTGGCTCTCTATTCCGCCTATCTAAATAGTTGTCGTAGTCCATAAATCCGCTTAAAGCTGACTCGTACTGCTGTTCGCTTAACCCCTTTTATGCGCGAGGTATACTCATTCTCCTCGGAGGTGGGCGCCGCTCGGAGAGTCGAAGTCTTATCGACCATTTCGTGATAACCGGAAAAGTGCAAGAACTTTTGCTCACGCGACATAAGTTTACCGTTGAGAATGTCCGATCTCACTGTTTAATATTGTAAATTTATTCTCGAAGAGAAAAAAACATCTTCTTATTGATTGATTATTTTATTTTATATTGTCTTCGCGTAAGAGATTTTTAAAAAGTTTTATATGAGAAATCCGAAGATTTTTCTCATCAATTTTGACATTAATTATTTTATGTTGTTTTACCAAAACTTTTCCTCGAACTTGTTTGTACATGTCATAGTACGAAGGGAGAAGGTTTTGGTTCACATTCTCACGCAAATACTTCGGTTGACTGTCTCGATTTTCGTGTACACAGAAATGTAAGCTATACGTTGAATAAGGAAGTGTCGCGATACCTCTCGGAAGAGATATCTGCCCGGAGAGTCTCTCTACTTGGACCGCACCTTGCTCTAAGTACATTCTAAGACGGACTTACCTCGTTGGAGATTAAGCTTAAGTTCTCTCGACAAAGTGTCACATTGTCTCGTCCTTATCGCGGCAATTGACTTTAGCGCGTATCGCGTTGATTGTGCATTTACCTAAATCGCTGCAAAAAATATTTTACGACAGCTCTCGGTATATCTCTTCTGAGAACAATTTACCTAAACTATCATTTGCATAAATTTCGAAAAACCGAAACTGAACTGATTGTTATTCTTCTCGAGTTGGTTATCAATAATTACGCGAATGAAAAACATTTATTTATGTCAAGATTTTTTTTTTATCGCGTTAAATCATTTCTTGAATTCTTCTTTATTCTTTCTTATTGAGTTTTTACTTATTCTTAATGCAAAAATGTACCCAGTTGGCAGCGTATAACGTTACGCCGGAATACGTGAATCGAGTGAAGCGCAACGAAAATGAGTTCTTGCAAGATACATCACGTCAGGAGGAAGCGGGCCGCACGCGTTCCGATTTTATGATGAAAGAAAAAGAAGAGCGAGAGAGAGAGAGAGAAAGAGAGAGATGAATTTTCCTTCGTCTTCTTTCCGCGCCACTAATAGAAGTGTCACGAGCAGCCAGGTCTTATAATCCGTTCGTGCTAATTTCAAACCACATCGGGAACACCCAAGAACACGAAGAGCGATCGGGCCACAATTTTCCCAGATTTGTCGTCTCTCGGAAGCTTTAAACTTCTCGAACCTCTCATCGAACTCGTGACGCAGAATTCCTAAAAGTACGGATTAGAACACAGTCCGACTTTTGCCATGTCGTTATCAACGATAATCAAACATCTTCAGTTTCCGCGCGTTTGCTTTCCTTCTTATATAAATTTTTCACAAAGACATATACGTCAATGTGTAATTGTAGAATAAACATTGTAAAAATTGTAGATCATTTATTTTATCACAAAATTAACTTTAAACATTCACGTAGATTCATGATTGATGATGTTACATGTTGCATTGTGAAAGCTATACTTTTACATTTATAAGACTGTACATTATGCAAGTACATTGTCTGTATTATGATTGAAAGTTCCTCGTTCTTACTATAATAAAACGAATCCTTAAAACGATTAAGAGAGGACGGTCCGTTAAACGCACCATGATAGAGAGACCTCTCGACCAGAGATAATTAAAAAGCTAATGAGTAAGCGGATACCTGTTCGTAGCAGAGAAGAAAACGGTACGCTTTAAACATGATTCGACAGCCGACCGATAAAATAATGACGCAGACGAAAAATCAATCTTCCCCGCAGATAGAGTTTCCCTGATATTGAGAGAAGCTCGAACACCATCGGTCGTTACCGATCGTATCAGAAACGTAATGTTAATAATGACAGAAGCAAAAGAAGTACCGATAAAAATATAATACTGAAGCTTCAAAGTTTTCTAGTAACGGTATTATTTAATTATAGATAGAAGAATGTGTGTCTACTCTCATAAAATAGTTTCTTTATTTTATTTTCATTATTATTACAACATATTTCTTTATTAAATATATCGACATGAGTTAGAAACAAAAGTACGATATTAATATTTATGTTATTTGAACATTTGAGCTTTGAGTTTTTTTTCTTTCAATCTTCGAAATGTAATGATGTGAAATAGAAATGAAAGCTATTGAATAAAATTATTTATTTTCTTTAAAGCCTGCATTGTGTGTTTCGACTATACAACAAAAATTATTAAACAATTTATTGCGTAGTTGACGCTCGCTATACGTACAATATGTTACAAGGACTTGGTCGTTCAAACGTGAACGAGATTAAGTTGCGACCAGAGATATCGCGCAAAGCTCTTCCGTAATGACAAACTTTGTCTTTTAGTTTTTCTGCGATTTTCTTGGTTCTTTCTTAGTAACTTTTCTTGCGAATCATGTGTTGTATACCGAACCATGGAGAATAAAACCTGACAGACAACTTACACATCGAATATATCAACGTGGTGATTTGATAAATAATAATAATTTTGTTAATAAAATATTACTTTAATAATAAAAATGATATAAGCATCATGTTTCTTGTAAGATAAATAAGAAATTGGTAAAACTTTAGAATAGATCTATAAAAATAACAAAAGAGAACAATGTTAATTTGTAAAATAATGAACGATAAAAATTAATTTTTAACAAAATTATACAAAAATGTTGATAATTAATAATAACAAATGCATGATTCTGTGAATAATTTAGTTACGCGCACGAATTTTATTGAAAAATTAAAGAGATAGACAAATTTATTAAAAGGAAGGAATATATTTTGTGACACTTCTTCGAGATTGCATCTAACTACCACATATAAAAAAATATCCGAGAAAAATATTCAACACGAATATACAACGCGGAAATCTGGCTATTTGTTCTTTCTGTTATATTCGCATGGGAAAATATTTGCCTCTCCGCATGATCTACGGAAGAACTTGATTTCTTTTGCGCTACATGGAAAATATTTTTCAAATCCCAGGTTTCTCGCATAGCATAAGAGAAAAAAAATAAAAACGCTTAACATCGGCGAGGAAAACTTCATATCTTTTGTGTTCGATTTTTATATACCATCAAATGGAGTATGCTGTTTCTTTTTTCAACAACACATTTACTTTCACCGTTATTGCATGTCTTTTATTATGTCAAACTCTTAGTTTTTTCTTACATTAATTTACGCCGATGTTGTTAATAAACTCATTTAACAATTACAAATTAAACATATAGTAACGATCCATGTGGCACAAAACATTTTGTAGTTACATAACAATAGAAGAAAAAAGATTACAAGATCACGCAATCTATAGTTATTAACACTTAATCGTTCGATCGCTTAAAAACGGTTAGACAGTTTGCTAGCGACGCTTATCGACCGGAAGCCTTTTAATCGGCTTACGGCTACCGAGCCGATTATTTGCGCGTGGCAGCTCGGCATTTCGAGCCGGTCGAATAAGTGTTAAATGAGTCTGTCATTTGGACGAAAGTCAGGATCGTCAGGATAATTTTCTATCGTCCTGATCGACTCTTTTATAACACCGGAACTTTTGTTCTTTCTTCGTGGCGGCGTAGGGATTTGCTCCGAATTCTCTGCTGTGTTCTCGAAATTTTGAAACGATTTGTTTTCGGACGTTTCTCCGACGGATATTTCGCTGCTCTTTGTATTAGTCCCGATGTTCTCGAACAAATCAGCGCTCGATTCTGGTTTCGACTGAACGACAGATTTTTTATCAGTATTTGTCGCTTTGCCTGTATTTTCAGACGTTTCCAACACGTCGCCGTTCTCCACCTCCATCATGACTTTCTCTTCCCAAGCGCAGAAGGACACTTTCCGCTTCTTCGGTGTCGATTTCGAATCTCCGAGGATCTGCTCGAGAGATATCGACAACTGTTCTGTCTTCGGTTCAAATATTCCATCGACTAGAATGTCATCGCTCGCTGAGCGATGTTTATCCGTCTCACTTCCGTCGACTGATTTCTGCTTTTCCACGGGTACAATCTTCGGTTCGAGCAGTTTCTCCGTTACAGGGTTTTGTTTGCACTGCCCTCCGTCCGTATCGTTTTGTTTCGCGGTTTCGGGATGATCCTCCTTCTCCAGCATGTCCGAAAGCGCCGCTTCGAGCTCGGTGAGACTTGGCGTCATTGAGCTAAGGTTGCTTCCATCGGCAGTCTCGTCATTCAACATTTTCAGCAGAGTCGAATGATCGTTGTCAAGAATCTGGGCTTTGATCTTTGGCTCCGGACTGGGCGGTGGCGTCTTTGTCCGCTGATCCTGGCAATCCTTTTTTAATCTGTTAGTCGTGTCCTTGGCCAACTTTTCGTCAAAGAAATCGACAATCTCCTCGTCTACTCCCTCGAGCATCTCCTGCGGCAGCGATTCCTCCGATATTGTTCTGATTAACTTGTTCGTTACGTCGGAATGTGCGTGTAGCTCCTTGGACTCGTACGGATCGTCGTATGGTTCGCTTTCGTTCGACAGGCTACGACCGAAGATCAGCCTCGATTGGTCGAATCGATCGGATTCTCGGACGACGGTGCCGTTCCTGCAGGACCCTCCGATCGTATCTGCCAAATGGAACGTCCGCGGTTTAACTAGTCACGTACGCGAATAGTTGGGTACCTTCTACACTCCAGACGATTACCCGAACCGTTTGGGATAGAATCCAAGAGCGGATAAATACGATAGAGAAGAAGGACGAGGAGAGGAGATGAGAAGGGAGATGCGCGGTGGTGTGGTTGCGGTCGGACATATATTCGGTTTACATAGCCAACGATTTCTTGTAAATAGGGAGAGGAATTTCACTCATCGTCACTTCTTCCGCGGATTGAGATTCGTTTCGAGCCGTTTCCTTCGTTTTATGGAACTTTGAGACGGTGTAAGATCACGATGGGATTTCAAGTTAAGAGAATTTATAGTCGAAGATGCTACAACGGACTATGAATAACATTGAAACTGTATTACAATTAAGTTTAATATTTGATTTTTATGACAAAGCGACAAAATAAATTATAGCATTAATTTATTAATTAAGTCTCTCAAGAGAAAGAAAAAGAGAATTATAAACTGTGTGTTGTTATATTATATATTAAATATTTACCTAAAGCTGATCGATGAAGTTCCTCATTTAAAAAAAATGGTTCTCTACGAGTTGGCGACGTCGCTAGCTCGCAAACAGGTGATGCTTGACAGATCTCTGACATCTTGGGAGGATCGAAGTACCTTTTAACAATGTAATAAATTTATTTATTTTATATATATGTCACGTATTTTGAAAAATATACTAATTTTTGACAATATATTATACCTATATAAATCTCAATACCTGTTTTGATTTGTGAACCAATCGTCAAGACATTTCGATTCTTTATTGCATTCAAGCATCGGAGACGGTGCCTTGCCGAAAGATTCAGGTTTTTGCAATGGCGAAGTCATATCTCGACGAACACACGAGATTTCGACTTCGACCGTTTCAGCTTCTCCGGTTTCGATATTTTGCGAATAATCAACAACGTCCACACCATCAGGAAACTTTTTTTGCGCGGATTCGTTGTTACGGATTCGTGTTAAATTCTAAAGTTCAAAATGTTTGAAAAATATACGAATTACTTTTGTTATATGTAATTGACCCATAAATTAATTGATTCATATAAAAATCATAAAATAATTCTTTCATTTTAAAACTGCTAAGTTTTATAAAACTGACTTTGTTCTGGGAAAATGAAAATTTCACATTTCTCTTACAAGCCGTTTCTTTGTCAGAAAAATGGCACGGCGTAAAAGGTTAATATCGATTTTCACACGGCTCGTGTTGTAAACGTACCTCAGCGGAAAGGCGCTGGTTCGAGTCGCAATTACTGATGTCGCTGAGGTCCCAATCCTCCAATTTACTCGGATCGTACTTCATGAATCCGCCATCGGTTACCTCATTCTCACTGGAACTCAGCCTCCCCAGCACCTGATACGGCGACAAGTGCTCTATGCTGCCACGTCGGGGAATATAGTCTTCCAGGTGAACACTGGTTTTCTTTAATCGAAAATAGTATAACAGTGTCAATCGTCATTTTAATTCTACTTCCTGATGATATATATACATATATATATGTATATATTTAAATAAAAGTTCAATAAATTTATTTTCCTGCATTTTTAGAATTTATCTTGCAACAATATGACAAAAATTAAACAATTTCTTTTTTAAATTTGATAAAACTTGGAAAAATGTTTATACGCTATTAGAATATTTTCTTTCTATATTTTTTGTACTTTGTCATTGTAAAATTACTGTGATTGATTGGTTTTGATCGATGAAATAAAATGTGACAGAATATTATTATACCAAACCTCGGAGAAAGGTGAGAGGAAAGATTCGGCCGGAAGCGAGCCAGTGCTGCTTCTGACTGGTCGCTTCGGCTTCATTTCTCTCCTCGCACTCTTTTCGTCTTTCGCCGAACACCCAGGTACGTCCAACTCATCGTAATTCGGCAGGCTAACGGTGCTGTAGTTCTTCGTCCTTGTATTTGCTTCCGGTCTTTCATCGTCTCTCGAGGAATCCCTGATCCGCTTCTCGAGCTCCTTCGACTTCCGTCTGTCCTGGCGATTAGGAGTCGAAGAGTCCTTGATCGACTGGCTCCAGGCGAATCTCTCGTATTCTTCGTTCTCGAGAACTTTCCTGTGATGCTGGCTCGGCTCCGAACTCCTCCAAGTTTTCTTGTCGGACGTCCTCTTGCCGGAAACCACGTCGCTGGATATTATCCTTCCGGTGCCGTTAACCTGCGCCGAGGGAAGTCATTACTTTCGTTATCGAAGTCGAATGGATAGACTTTCAAAAATTAGCATAGTTTCTAGCATACTGCGAAAGGCTTCTTATATTCCAATATGTAAATTAAATGATGTGTGCAAGAATAAATTATAATCAATCAATAATTTTGATATAGACTATCTAAAAAAAGAGGAGAAAATGTGTTAATTCATGATAAGTAAATTTACTTTGTGCTCGTATATCTCTTTCGTTTTTCGCCCTTCATGCTTTGGATCTTCCTTTCTCCGCATCTCAACGTTATTGTCCGGATCATCATCGCTACTCGTCCTTAGTGACTTGGCCGACGAACATAACGGTTCTTCGTCGCGTCTTAAATTGTCGGTTACATTCTCATGAATCTCGTCCGGTTTCGGCGGTAAAGGTCTGCCTCTGTTTCTCTTTTTTCGTCTCGGAGGTGGTACCGGAGTGATATTCTTTAGATTGGAACCTGCAGCGACGACAAACATTTATTTATTCGAACAAATAGTTAATAGCATGCACTCTTTGCGCTACGCGTATACTTCAAGTATAAAATTTACCGTTTTTGTGTACAAACAAAGTATTAGATAAAGACTTTGAAAAAATATTTTTCATCGCTAATACATATTTTATGTTCCATTGTAATTGCGTTTTGTTTCGCGTCACACGCTCTCCGCTTGTATTCTAACAATCCACCCGCACTATCTGACAATAAATTATGAGCTTACAGTTGGACGTGGGTGTAGCGGAGCGGTACAGACTAATGTCGACGATCGAATTCGTGAGAGTCGAGCTCGCTCTTGGCGGGCTAGGCACTTCCAGATTAACGTCCACCCAGTCACTGGGATGAAAAGGTCTGTCCACGGAGTCTATGCAGCGTCCCCTTGTGAGTATCTCCTTCGGTGGTGAGCCGGCATATCCTATTTCAGAACTGTATGCAGAAAAAGATTAAGTGAGCCTGCTTCTCTCGCATGATGCACCTGCATCGACGATGCGCTATATCGTCGGGGAGCGCGAATATAAATATATAATACCACCGAGAACGATATCGAACCTGATACGGTGTAATCGATCACCCGCTTGCGAGGTGTCATCAAGTTCATGGAAATCCATCACGATATATATATGTCATTGATCAAGGACGTCGCTGATCATTTCTTCTTAATGATAGAGCAGTATATAAAAAAAAAAAAAAAAGAAAACAATTAGAAAGAAGTGCTCGTCAGTGAATGTACTTTATGTTGCATTGCATGCGTGGAAAGTAAAGTAAGATATTGACTTTGTTAATCTTGTGCCAGGAAACAATTTGTGTCCGTCAGAATCGCATCGCAGTGCGATGTGCCGAAATAATCTTGGAATCGCGATGTACGCGGCGTGCAGCTTCGTATGTTTATCGCAAATGCATTCCGTGTTTCTTCGCGTCCTTCGAGCTATAACTCTTTCGGGACGCGAGACATTACTGGAATTTCACTTGTACAAACCTTCTTCTTCTCGCACACGAAGGTGCTTTTCAACTTCGTGCCGGAATACTTTGGTGCACGCGAACGATTTGAAAATATTTGCAGAAAAAGAAGAAATTCTCCAGAAAAAGGAGAAATTCAGGTCTCTCCTGAGCTTCTTTTGTCGCGATTTAACTTGTATCGAGCTAACATCAACGCCGAAAGAAAGAAAATTATATTAATATATCTTTAAATTCTTGAGCTGTATTATAGTAGCGTAAAAACCTAACTTTATGAAAATGACGCCTTTTAAAAGTATTACGTACTATATTGTAATGTTAAAAGTAGAGCAACCGAATAAACAATGTTCTATTCTCTTCACTTAATGGATATCAAAATGTGGACGTGATTGCTCGGTGCACACTAACGAAGCGCCACGTAACAACATATGACGCGCGCGAGTTTATTTACTATGTTAACCCGTGCACATACATGCGAGCCGATGCATCGTAATTTATGCTTCGGCGTACGCGAATAATTTACGCGAAATCCTCGTCCTTGTCCCTCTTGCGAGCTCAAGTGAATTAAAATTCACATTGTCGAAGCAATTCATGCCACGAGTGGATTATTATAAGCATATTTCCGCTGCGCGCGAATTTTACCAGGGCGGATTCATAAAATCTGCATGTTTTTAACGTTATATGAACGTGATGTTATTATATATCACTTTAATCAGCTATTTTCAACATTCGCCAATTTTTTACTTGAAACGCTTAATTGCCCATTAATTTACGTTTCTCTTTTTAAGATCGTAACACGCTAATCAAGAAGAATTTTAAGTAATAATAAGTGTTAAAGCTTTCTCTTTTTCTTTTTCTTTATTGCGTCGTATTTTTTTCAAATAACAAATACATACTTTAAGCTATGTAGTTTTTTTAACGAGCATACATTATTTATTGATCTTTGGTATGCATTTTTTTGTAAAATATGTTTCACTAAAGTAAAAATGTCTTGCAATGTAGAAAATTAATAATATTCAATGTTTGCACGATAAGTTGAATGAATGATCGATGCGATCTATTCACACAGTAAATTAAAACTTTCTGTAGTTTTTTGCCGATAATTGTAGGAATGATTAACGATAAAGTACTATGTGCTAAACTACGCGGCATTTCGTTTCTTAATGTTGCCTGCGTCAGCTCTAATGTGAAAATAAACAGTGCTATCTGTGCCGTTAATTACGATCCGATGATAAACAAAAGGTCAATGTTCAGGCAGTCTAACGGTGCGCTATGAAGAATATCTTACCACAGTTGCTGAACTATTATAAAATTACCGAGCCCGTAATTTTGCAACATATTCTCATTTCGCTCATTACGCGGGACGTGTAATTAGTAAATTTTATCGGCAAAATGAACCTTTGCCGTCGATAACTTGCACAGAAATTGACCATTAACATTATTACTGTGTAAGTTCGAAGAATCTTTTTTCACTGAACATCTTTGGTTATATCATTTTTAATATTCCCATGTAATGAAAAATTTATTCATTCATATATCGATATATATCGATTTTGTTTTTGTTTCTAATTGCCGATTCCAGCAAAATGTTAAAACGACTTCCTTGTATACAATTTTCCGTTTAAAAATTAAACGTAATATAATTATTCGGTACATTTTTTTTTATCACTCTCTTATATAAATACTTAAATAGTTAAATTCAAATAAATTGGAACTTACATGCAAAGTAAATGCCAATGTTCATATAAACTTTTAATTAAACACTTTATTGTGTGTTTTTATTTTTATTTAATTATAAAATTGAGAATTTTTTAATTACTTTTCTGAATATGTAAGATATAAAATATAACCAAATCAAACAATTTTAAACTTAAGTTTTGCTTCAATCAATTTTTGAATTTTTGCACCTGCAGACGTTCTACTGATCCTACAAAGGAATCGTGTTGGAACAAGGCGTAGGACGAGAACAAGCCAAAACTTCGACCCACGCTCGATCATCGTCGTGTAGATTCACTGTCACACGGCCTAAAAGCTGTCTGAATATGGGATAACCTGTCATATGACCGTAGATCCTTTTTCACGATAACGAGAGAACCAAGAGACCACTGTTCTGCTTGCTCAACGTGTCGCGCATTTAACGTGTAACATTTCTTATTTGTTAATATGATATATAAACATTTTGAATTAACCATTTCTGATCGAAAAATTATTTTTTTGATATTATAAGACTACTTTCTCAGGTGGATATTTGTAAATTCTGCTAGATAATTTTTTCTTACCATCAAAAAATCGAGAACTGAATGTCACATCAACGACTTGATTTCGGCGAGAGACCGAAGCAAAAATCGCGACGCGTTCGCTATTCTCTCACTGAGAGCCTGACCATTTATGGATTGAGTCCGCGCTTCGTCACTTCTCGATTCATTGTCAAGCTAGGTTCACCTTCGACGACGACGGTTATACTTTCGGTTGTTTAAGTTTCACTTGGAAGGTGTTGGCCGTCACATCAGGAAATTGCGTTCTTTCCTCTTTATGTGGGCTATCGTGATTTATTGCGCGAACAAGAGAAGATCACAATCGCAATTGCCTATCTCTCTGACGCGTGTATTAGAAATAACATCATTCATTTGAACAGAATAATTTTCACCTACTACTTGTGATTATAATATCTCGTCTCAATTATGGTCAGAAAAATAATTTCCTACCGCAAGTATTTCGCAAACTATACACATGATGAAGATACTCTTTACACTGAATGTTCGTGGATTGATGAAAAGTGGATATGTATGTATAGCGCGTCTAGTAAGCCATTAAAATATGCCATTAAAAATTGTCCGATTCAAATTCGAAATTTCTTTCATAAATTTCTTTATACCGTGTGTATTTTTTCTGTATATAAATATTATATAGAAAAACGTACATACGACGGCATTAATCACATTAACAGTATAATAAAATTTTCTCCAAGTCACGAAAAGGCAACACTCCGTCGCTTTCTATCAGTTCAGGAGGTCTCTCTTCTCCGAATTAATATGGTCGCATGGATTGTATTCCCCAGCCGCCTCTAAGTGATTATCTCCGAGCCACGTTCCCGCGCAATTAACAGCAACGATGATGTGCGCTCTTGGCAATAACCGTGAGCGAAATTACCGGCGACGTGACTCTTAAAAGCGACGCCGAGAGCTTGTTATACACGGTAGCCGATAAACTTTGTGCGCGCGTGCGTGCTGCTCGTTTGCGACTTGTAATCGGGAAAAGTATGCGCGAATAAAGTTTCAAGAACAAGAGGAAAAACGGCGCGTACCTCGTAACTCGCTGCGTGGCGCCTCCCAAGACCGAGCCTTCCTCCTTTAAACTCGGATAAATCTGCAACAGAAAAATGGATGTTACGTATCTGTTGTTCCACATTTTCGCAAAAATTCGAACAAAAAAAAATGATGCTTTTTCATATAGTCGAATCAACGCTCATGTCGTAAGTAATCTCTATATGGAACGTTGTGTGAGAAGAAGATATGTATCGAGCATACTATTCTTTTACGAAAAAGTGGTTCGTACGTAAAAAGAGAGAAACAAAGTAAAAAAATACTTTGTGAAGTTTTTGAAATCTTAATAAGTCCGAAAAGAAAGCGCGTGTGTTATTTCATTTTTACTACAAAATATGAACACTTTCTATTGTTTTCGTCTCGCTGAGATAAAACGCGGTTTTGACGATAAGAGAAATAATGTTTGCAGAACAACAAAATGGTATAGTCGCATATAATTAAACAAAGTAATTCTATATCGCCGATAGCTTAAAGATAGCACACCGTCGGGAATTAATAAGTCATTAACATCATAATTACTTCGACGTGCCCTTAGGTCGAGAGAATGCAAGGGGCAATTCTGCAAGTGAGCGTTGAGACGTGCAAGGCGGATGAAGGATCGTCGAATCGATCGCATGGAGAGCCGATTAAACTAATTCGCATTACTTGGCTCATCGGCTCCTTTACTCGATCGAAAACCGACGTATATAGTCGTTCGTGCCGTGCATTGTGATTTGTTCCAAAAAGTTTTTGATCACGTCAAAACTTGATTTTTTATTTAAAATACAACTTTCTAAATGATTTCGCTAACAACTAATCTTTTTAGCTAGTTGATTTTTGGAAGCTTTCGAACACATCGCTCTTTTTTCTCCCACACAAGTTGCACAGAGTGAAAAGATATCTACTTCAACAATGTACAAACTATAACTTGGAAAATTACAATCTATATTGAACTCAATTAGTATCCAATTAACGTTTGCAGTATCCAATTAGTGTTAGTTCTCCATTGCGAGCTGTGCTCTTACTTATCGCTCGATAGAATTAAAACTTGCTAATGAAATTAGAAACATATCCGTTTAATATACGAAGTGAAATAACATGCCAGCGTCTAAGAGTACGTTTACGAGATCAAATTGACTCGTAAGTGTATCGACAAAAATTATTTTTTTTAAAGGGTTACACTTATCTTTCAATTTGTTGAAACGATCTGAGACGACGAGCATTAAACTTAGCGGAAACGCGGCTTGGTCCCTGACACTCTTGTCGAACGATTGTGCAATCGGCGACCATCCTGCGCGAATTGCGTTGCATAATACTCTTTGTATCCGCACGGGACACAAAAACACGATAGCGTGCAAAAGGTGCGAGTAAGCACCGGCGAACTCAATACCGTTCTCCTCGTCTTTACGATCGTCCTTCGACTACGAGATATCCCAGATGACTCGTTTGTGACGCGTCGGACGTTTTCAGCGACGTTGAAACAATTACTTCTTTGCGAATCAATATTACATCAAGTGCAACGCGATCCGATTTAACACTATGTGAAAGTGTAATATTCTTTCAAAGAAAATTTCCAATAATATTCCAAGCTGTGTACACATTGTTTTAGTAACAGTCAATTTGTTTAAAAAAATACGAACGAGCTTTATATATCAATGTGCGTAGACAAGATGATGATATTTCGAGCATCAGGCTACATTTTGTTATCGATGAAAAAAAAAAGAACGCACAAAGCATTGATCGAAATTGGTGCATAGGATATAATAAAGAAAGGTCGTTCGCTTTACGCTACAGTGACTTCGGCAATTCGAACGCGCCGGACGAATTTCAAAACGTCATTTTTCGCCAATTTCGCCCATAGTCGAGAACGGAGAACGCAAAATATAATTTTTGATAGTTCCATGTGCGCAAATACATCACTCTAAAAGTATTCATCGCAACAGATTTTTTTTTTTTTCATTTATTGTCGCAAACTTGTCAACTGTACAAAACAAATTTATAAAATTTATGAAAACTCCGTGTGTGGGAAAAACCTCCGTAATTTTAAATATCCAACGTAACGGCAGGCAACCTGAATTTTGTTGCATAAACTCTAAATTATAGAGACGAGTTCTCGAAAACTGTCTACGTACGATATTATTTAAGAGCAAATTCGAACAACAAATTAAAACTCGGTTGAAGCGGGCTAATCGCGAATAAACGAGCTACGGACGATCAAACTTGAGCGTTGTTAATACATGCACATTGTAATCGTCGCGGCAAATAATGGCGCGTTAACGAGATTAGCGGGACGAGAAGAGAGCGTCCTTGCATCGATCTCGCGCGGCGCGTACACGGCGAGACGACGGCGCGATGTTACATCTTTTACCGTATATTCGCACGTTGTATTTGCGTGTTGTATGTGTGGACAACCCTTTTCGAAATTGTACACGTGTCGCGCGCGCGGACGTTCCTCCGGGCGCGGTTTACATTGCAAATTCGTCGGGAAACTTCTCGCGCGCAACACATCGCCGGCGAGTCGGTGACAAAAGTTATTTTACCGATTAAATTACACCCCGAACCAAGGTTGCCACTGTCCGTCGGCATTGTCCCAGTGATGTTGTTCGTGAAACACGTTTGCTGAGCCTCCCGGGATCGCTGTCTGAATACTTGCGAAAGTATAGCACTGATAATACTGACGATACATGACAAGTACACTGCTTGTAGGAATTTTTTAGGAAATAAAACAGCATTGCTTTTTCCAGACTCTTGCGGTACTTAGGAATCAGTTGGCAAAATGTAAAATTGAAGTGGTAAGAATATATGTAATTTTTTTGTAAGTTTAACGAGATATTTGTGCACGTGTATATATAAAAAAAATTAAGAATTTCTTTGAAATATGTGGCAAGTATGTTAGAGAAGAGATTTACTCTTTGCAAAAGCAATTTACATGCCAGCTGTTTTGGCGAATGCGGCAAGAAGTTGGAGACCTGGCGTGAAATCTGTGCACATTACGACACGTGTTATTACCCAAGTTTTATATGCCTCCGTGACAGTGGGCAATTTTCTAGGTTCCTGCACAAATATCTAATGTAACTTTCACTATCTATTAATAATACAGTAGCGTAGGTCGATCGGTCCAACATCTACCTTCGTGAAGTCGCGACTGCATTGCTAATAATGCAATTGTCTTTCTCGGCTGTGAAATTATTCGAGGAAACTCGACAATTGCAAGATTTTCCATTTCCAGAATAATATTTAGTCAATAAATTTGTCTGATTAAATCATAATTTAGAAAGTATAAAAATTGTTTATGAGCTCTATATCATCTACAGTTTTTACTGCGTACTTCAAACAATTATTTATCACTACTCATCGAACACCCACATTACTAAACATTGTTGAACTAAAGACACGTCTAGTTATCTTTATTTGCTGATCAACTTTTTATCAGAGTTTGATGCAAACATTGTGTGTGACTTTCTTTTTTATCGATATAGAAGATTTATAGGTCTTGTTTTATTACTGTTTTTAATTGCTGTTACACTATACAAGCAGCGTAAGCTCGTTGAAATGTCATCTACAAAAATTTATAGACGTTATCATAAATTTAATTGACTTCGCGAAGAAAAAAGACGTTTATTTCTGGATAATTGATTTTGCTTTTGTGATTAATCCGTTATTCATCTGTGAAGATTCATCTCAACATTAATCTATTACGCACGCGTAAATATCGTTTGGTTTGCTAGCAAAAAACGAATTGCATCGCATGGCCCCGTCATAAAGATACATATGGTTCTATGTTGCGCCGTGCTTTACGTAATCTTTATTCTGCTGTCAAGCTTCATACCAGTGCTTCAATCACAAGCACACAGTATCACGTGAACGTAACTGTGTTCGTGTATAGCTGTATGAGCTCTCGCGTATACAATGTATATTCTCGCACGTTACCTACACCTATTTCTGTTACGTGCATTCGTTGCTAAGGACGTTACGTTTTCCATTTCGACGGACTCCATGCATAACAGTGACATTAGCAACGTGTCATTAACAATTCAAACTAGGTCAGCTTAATAGAAGTTCCTTCGATCCGACGACGTGCTCATTAAATCTGACACTGATCTAATCTATCTTAAAAATGTCGACAAAAAAACCGATATAAAAGATCAAAACGATAATAGCGATTCTTTTCTTCGTACAAAAAGAGAATTGTTATAAGAGAAAGAATAAGAAAGAATGCGAAGTAATTATTAAGTGAATTTTGTACAAATTGTTTATTGTACATCTATTTTTATGTATCTATTTTTCTATTCTATATCTTTTCTTTGTTATGCAACGAATACAACGGTCGTCTATTATTTTCTAGTTACGATGTGTGCAAACACGCATATGAATCAGCAAACTGTATTTTTTCAAGCCTTTATGCCCGCAAGGTAGGAGCGTCGAGAGCGATAAGGTGGCAAAGACCGGAACTAGGGTTGGACCGAGATCTATGCTAGAACGGTCAACATTCATATTCCCGCGATAATCTCAACTCGCTATAAAGATAAAACGAAAAATTAAGAGAACTGGAATTTACGCTCCATTGCAGCATAATATTTTTTGAACAAAACGTTGTTAAACTTTTAGGTGTTTCGCAAAAACCAGAAAAATAGTTCTTTATGTCTTTATGAGAAATTAAATTTAGTGCATTTTTTTGACATTAGTTGGTAAATTTCGAGTATCTGTGTACATTGCAGAAGCAACACAGATGTGCAATGCATTTACAAATGTTATATCAATCTATCGTAAACATATGAGACGAATGTTACGGCGCAACAAAACGAATAAATCCATCGTCGCAACTTACGTTACAAAAGAACAACAATTTAATTGAATCTAAAAATACGGTTCAACTCGGATGTTGCAAGAGAAGCGATTGTTAATATTAAATTAATATGTGGGCAAAGACAGAAATAGAAGAGAGTGTCGGTGAAAGCGTGAGCGCAATTTATGTTATTGTGTAGTGAACGTACTAATACAACCGTCCTATTGTATGCATAAATTTTTAATATAATAATAAGTACTAAGAAGAATAAAATAATTCTGTAAAACTAACTTTGCATAAAAGAGACACGCAAATAGGCTGCCATTATTTTCTATAACATGAGTCATTTTCTCTATATGAATATGAAGTAAAAACCCATGTATAAGAAGTGTAATCTAGCTGTGACCTCGCGACTCGATTTTTTCTCTTATTTTCATTTCTTACTTAAAGCATCCTTGACACGCGCTATAGTTTCTTGTTTAACATCGAACTTATCGCGTTATGTCTAATTGAACGTATCCCATTCGCGTTATATGCATCTCTCTCTTTCTCTCTCTCGTACAATCGTTGATCATCTGTGCAGTGACTAAACCAATCACGTTTTAATGCGCCAAACATACATTGCACGTTTGTCCTTGAATGTAAGCGAAAACATTGTTAGAATTTATTCCGAAGTTATTTCCGAAATGATTTATGCATTCGGTGCAAGAGAAATTGCATTTTAGAAGTTGCAAAACTCACATATAAGCAAAATGCACAACAAACTATGTATAATTATTTATAATTTGTAAATTGCAATATGTGTAAGTGCAGATGTTAAATAATTTAAAGTACATATTTTGAGGAGTGCATAAAAAATTGTATATATATAAGAAACGTAAAATTTATACGCATGTCTGAAAAAAAAACATAATAAAACAACAAGGTAATTATGCGCCTAGTCTCTTTATATAATTGAACGTATGTATGTATGCCGTCGGAGAAAGGTGTAAAAGCAGCAGAGAGTCAGCATCGTTAACAATCACATATCCGCATATCTGAGATTCCAAATTATCGTGACACGCAGGCCTAACGCGCGTTTGCAAACTCATGCAATCTGTGCGTGAGCGCGTGTATGCACACGTTATATAATAAACGAGGACACATCTCCCGTATTCGTTTCAAGTGCACCGACGACGGCTCCTGCGCGTATTTTTTTCTTTTTTTTTTCATACTCTCGGCTTCTCATCGCTCACACGAAGAAACGACCAAGCAGCGTAATGATCGCGCAAAATTATACGGCAAACAGATGTTTTCTCGTGACACGTCATAAGTACAACTATCATCACATAGACGTGTTATTTTTTACAAGTCTGAGAATGTATATTAAAGACTTGCCACCTAGATTGAAATTTATGTAATCTCTCGAAATGTAGAATAAAAATACAAATTACTTCACGTATACGCGTCTTTTTTTTACAAAAACTGGTAAAACATGACTTAGATAACTATATAAATGTGGAGAATTTATTACCCACAACAGAATTAAATGTTTTCTTTTGTGTGACACATAAATTCCAAGCTTCAACAGGTTTCTCGAGGTTTTGTTAATTCGAACCGGGAGAGAAGTCCATTAACTTTTATCGCGTTCATTTCCATAGATAACGCACAACGTTGGCAAATCGCTTGTGTGTTGTTGAAACGCAAACACACGAGCGATTCATCATCGTGATCATCAACATCATAAACAGATGTTTGAAAAAGAAATGAAACGTTATACATACTCGATGCGCGCAGCGCACGAAAACACGATCCAACGGGGACTTGGAGTCTTGGGCTTTGGAGGTTCTTTCCTTGCACCACGCGTGTCCCATTTTTCTCTTTTCCGGAGTCTCCGTCCGTCGATTCTTTTCCAGTTAAGTCGCACGGCCAAATGCGTTCCTCTCACCGATAAGACCGGATAATGTAGGCCATCTTCAGACCTGTTCTTCGTGACCTGCCGCAACCGACATGTCTTCTATATGGTCGACCGCGCGATCGTGTCTCCGTTCGTATTCTCGAATGTAAAGGTGAGACCGGTGAGGCCTCACGGAATGCCCTGAAAGAGAAAAAAAACACGCTGATATACACATTGTTCTTATACTAGTTTGGAAGACAACGAAACATTCTGTTACGTTCCGATATCCGTTTCGCAAAGCTTCCGGTAGTCTATTGTGAATTTACATTCTGCAATAGACTTTTGTGTGTTCGACTTCAATTTCGGCAGAAAAAAACTACTTTTGTATTTATTTCACATAATGTAAAGAAATATGGTCTAATTATGTACATATGTAAAACTTTAACGACGACACAAATAATACAACTTGTTATATAATAAAAACTGTAAAGTAACATCTAAAATATTTAAATTACTGTTAAAATCGATAAAATAAATTGTGAAGATTTGTGAAATTGTTCATGCAAAATAAAAAAAATTAAATCACTATTGCATTGAACCATCGTCTTTGAAAACTAGAAATATGAATTTATAATGGAATCATGTCATTTTCCATGAATGGAAGTGCGAGTTGTGTACATCGTATTGGCATTGGAGACGTGCACGGTCACGCGGACCGCCTTTCCTGCCAAGTGTCATACGCGTTTGAAACTCGCATATACTACACGCACTTGCCATTTCGCGCACATGTGCGCATCGAGATCTCACGCAGAAACCACAAAAAAAAAAGAGAAAAACGGTTCATTGCACTTTCTGAACTGCAGCCGATGGCGCGCGAAATATGCACCTGTTCAAGCAATCACTGCATGCGGTCGCGCGCTGAAGGCACGAGACATAAGAAACACGCGACGAAACATTGACAGTTTTAACGTCAGTTCGTGTTTTACACGCGCGTCTCTCTTCGGACGAGGTAAAAGTCGGAAGGACACTTGAACAATGTCTGAAAAATTAATTAACTGTTCTTAAACATCCTAACAATGTCCCTTTGAACGTATTCCAACTCCGAGTCGACGCGTTACTACACGCAAACGTTAACATACCTATTTGTTTCGGAAGCAAATCTCTGTAGTGTATTCAAGTGAACGTTTCTTCGAGGAACCAATCTCCGCCATCAATGACTATGATGAATCACCTACGCGCGCGTATATGCAACGATAACGTTAACTCCGAGGCGTTTCGCGCAGAGACGAGCCAGCGTAGCGAGCGCGAAGACTGCGACCGCGGACTGATATCGCGCTTGGTACCTGTGTGGTACCAATTGGTCGAACACGCGGCACTGTCGGCACACAGTCAGTCCACAGACTGTATCGTGCAATACACATCGACGACTCTCACACACTGCAGGCAGACCGACCAACACCCGGATGACGACTTGCAGGCGCGGCACTGCGGCCTCGGTGTGCCCGAAGACTTTCTAACCACAGCCTCCACGACGGCCCGCCGCATCTCTTTGGTTCCTTTACCACCTCCATGTCCTTCTTCATCCTCGAGATCTTCATCTATAAGAACATGCGTGATTCACCTCTCTCTCTCTCTCTCTCTCTCTCTCTCTCTCTCTCGTCGTTTCTTTCTCTGTTGCTCCGGTGATTCTTTAGTGGAAATTTGAGAGAAAGAGAAAGATCTGTTCTCTTATATCAGATTCTTTCTCCGCGCTCAGGTACACTCGATTCCTCTCGGTTTTCTTTTCTTCCTTTCCTACTTTCGTTTTATGATATTCTCGATATTTTCGATAATCGGTGCTTCCTTCTTTTTCGATGTTTGTAGATTTATTCTTTGTTTCATTCACATTTCGTTTTCTGGTAAATTTTCTCGTTTGAGAAACGCTTTACACAATGTGTAACTTGAATGTGTTTAAGAGTAACTTTCTCTATCATTACATTGAGATTTTATCACTTAAATTAGCAATATATCTTTTTTCTTTATTTGTTAAACATTTGTATGGTCTAGATGATGTTCTACTACGTATTATTTGATATAGACTTTTAATCAGTAGAGATTTTGAAAATAAAATTAAGTCTAAACTCATAGCAACACTGGGAAAATCTGTGATAAAATCTGAAAAAGAACTTTTGGTCTAACTTTATTATTAGTTAGAAAGAAAAGAGAGAATTTTTTTGCCTGTATATATGTGTTATTTTGGTCACACAGGTATTTATAGTTGCATTCTTGCAGGCGTTAAATTATGCCACAATGTTAAAAATAAGAAAACCTGTTTATTATTTATAATAAATTAATATATAGTTTTTACATATAAAGTAGTTGAACTCAGTTCGTCTCGAATTTACCTTGCTCTGTAGTGTATTTTGTAACAGATCGTAAAGACAACATTGTACCGATCAACTTTATATGACTGTGTAAAGTTGATTGAACAAAAAGTCTTTTTAGTAGTATTATTCTTTGTCAGATGTGTTTGTGGAGATTTTTGACTCGCTACTTTACAGGAGTAAACACAGATGATCGAAATAAGATGAGATGGCGTCAATTCGGTGTGCGTGACACTCCAGTAAAGGCGTCCCGCTGTGTTCCGCTTCAAGAAAATCGCAGGTTGAATACGAGCACTGAAGTGCGAAGAGACTCGAGGGGGTCGAGTTCGGTCAAACGAAACCAATTAAACTGGACGAAACCT
This sequence comes from Pseudomyrmex pallidus, assembly GCA_014825455.1. Lineage (NCBI taxonomy): Eukaryota > Metazoa > Arthropoda > Insecta > Hymenoptera > Formicidae > Pseudomyrmex > Pseudomyrmex pallidus. Next base: position 37,567 of record QVNV01012755.1, read on the forward strand.
CGAGGGGAAATGCGGAAGGGGTCGTTAGCGCTACTAAGATATTGTCTGACAAAGTTGTCAACGCGTTGCAGTTCGAATTCTCGGAGTTAGTAATCGACGACCGTGGAGAATTGATGGATACAACCGGCAGGACCTGCAAGTTGCGCCTGAAAACGAGCAAAAGCTCGTAGCTAAACATCGAACGGCAACGTCGATTCGTCGAACGGAGCAAGGCGCTTGATCTGGTCGATTCTTGAAGGTATTTGCATCAACTGCGAAACCATTGTAGATACATTTATGTCACAAAGATGTGTTGGATTTATCAATAATTATTAGTCTGATGCCTGTTACACAAAAAAATTGCGAAGTTATTAAGAAAAATTTACATGAAAAGTTCATATGCAGATATGAATGTGTCGGACAATATCTTTATTATTTCACTTAGTGTCAGTAAATACGTAATTGAATCATAAGGTTGCACTCCTTACGACGTACATTATTGTATTTCTTAGGATACACGTGCACAATTATATATCTGTAACATATTATTTGACATAGAACAAAGGTAAGAATATAAAAAAGCTGGATAGAATAGTATAAAAATCATGCTATCAACAAAAAAAACTGTTTTATTTAAAACATTTTATACATCTCTATGTTACTTCGTGAAGTTTACTACTATAATAAATATATATATATAGAAATTAGATAGCAAAACGTCAAGTGCAGTTTTAATTGGAACCACTTTTGCAGTTTCCTAATTAACTCTGCATGCATTATCTTTTATCGTGGTTTTAAAATTGATTGCAACAGTAAATGAGAACATATTAATTATAAAGAGCAGCACATAGTGGTATAACTTCTTCGTCAGAAGTTCAGGGTCGGTTGATTCTATTATCATTTACACAATGATAAAACATATATAGTCATTTAGTATCATTTGCAACATATTTCAATATATACTTATATACTACTTTATATATATATACATATAATTAGTTTTAATGAGCTCAAGAGATAAAATAAAAAGATAAAACAGTGTTGTGCAAAATAATTGCAAGTGTTTTAAAGCAACGAGTGATTGTAAAGTATACTTTTTCATTTTTCTTTCGCAACAAAGATCTGGTCATAAAAATATCGAGAAGTATGTAAAAGAGAACGTACGTCTGTATAAACGATAATGTAATTTTCGTTTTAATTATATCAATTATCATACACATTTTTATCATTTTGCACATTTTTCTTAGTTTTTATGCTTCAAAATTACTGAAAGTAACACCCATACACAATAGAAAATTTTATACAAACCTCTCCAGTTGTTTATTAGACGTCACATAGAGTTATGGACGTTCAGTAGACGTCTAATGGATGTTATGTCTGTTATGGGAATATGGGCGACAAATTTAAAATCTTAGAATGTCGGGAAAAGAAAATCGACCACACAGGATTCGTGATGATTTGTGGAGATTGTCACACGAACACGATGGTCTGAAGAGGACATATATCGAGTGAATCTGAGAAATATAAGGCCATTTACGTTCACAAGTCGATGAGGGCGAGGAATGACCAATGATGCGCAATAAACGAAACGTGAGGTATCTTATGTATCTCCGATTTTTATGGACACGGGCATCACGCCATTATAAATGGCACACGTGCTAAGAAAACCGCTTACATAAAGCCACGATCGTGACGAGAATTTTTGGATAATGTAACTATGAAAAATTCTCTCTTTAATAAAAACGAGAAAATTCTATCTTGTGTGTTATACGTATGAACAAAAATACAAAAATAAAAGATAAGAAGTTTATTAAGTTTTATGTAATATATATTTTTTGCATTTCAGATATTTTATGAATATATATATATATTTATATGTGTGTATTAATTATATTATATGTGTGTATTAAAGTGCAAAATATATATACACACATATAACACATCTTTTTAGTACATTCTTCTCATATTGTATTCTCATAAGAGCGCCTTTGTCTACTTAATATTATTCGACATTGCTGATATAATTGTTACACACCGTATGCAAGCAATTTTCGAAATTGTTTTGGAATCGTCGGGAATTCATATGAATCAAAGTCGTTTACCATAAAAGGAAAAAGTCGTCGGAATTCGTTTTTTTTATTAGACACGTCCTCTTCCGAACAAAAAGGTAGAACAAAAGGTAACCTGTAAAATAAATATATAACACATACACTCTATTAATGTTATATGATTTTATGTTCTACGTTTCTGTCTCTTCTTTGTGCAATGAATGTCAACAGTCCGATCGTGCATTATTATATTTTACTACTTCTTTGTTTATCGTTAAAATATAATGCATAAAATAATTATATATTTACAAAATCTTGTTATATTCTTACCTGGACGGTACGCATCTTTGTATTTCGTACACTATAGTTTTTACAGATGTTTGTCTCGCAAGTTTTTCTATTTTCGTAACACGTGTCGATGAATGTGACGAGTATATTTTATTGTCGCTGATTAACTTGTGCTTTTTCTTTTCTGAAAATGTGTGTGCCAAATTTCGCAGTTTATCCTTGGGTTTATCCTTGTTACTAAAATTAAAAGTTTTTAAGTGTTACTCTTTTTCTCTCTTTCTCTTATGTTTTTTTTTTTAAACTGGAAAAAAATCAATAGTTATTCTGTATATCTTCTGTGTGACTTACTTATTAAAATTACAAAGTTCTAGATCCGACGGTATATAAACGCAAATATAAGTCGATACTGCTGCACCATTTACAGAGTTATTCGTTTCTTCTGGTATACTGTTATCTTCAAAAACTTCTTTCTTGTTTAATTTGCGTGTTGGGTGTGCGTTTGCGTCGTAAGACGTCCAATCAAAGAACATTATACATAATATCATAAAAATGATTCTCATTGTTATCCTTTTTTTTATACTCGTTGAGATACTAAAAAATCATAACATTGTAAAATAATCTTACTGTATAAATAAATGTTCAAACGTTTTATAAATTATATGAATTTTCACGAGATACAAATCGGACGTAACAAAATTGACTTAACGTCAATTATAAATTAAATCCTATCAGCTCACAGAGAGAGAGAGACAGAGAGAGAGAGTTGATCCTAATAAATAATCTGTATACATATTTCCAGTTAATGTACAATTATTATTAGCGATATAATATGTAAACTCCCTGCTTGTCATAAAAGAGATATTGAAGAGGCACGTAAAATCCGTTCCGAATAATCGCAGGATTCCATATCACTTAACGCATCAAGTATAATAAATATCTCTATTGTATTTTGTAATGGATTATCAATCCTGGCAAATAAACTGTATACTGTCGCATCGCGTTTCGGTTAAATAAAGGTACTTGACAATATGCGAACGCTGAATCTCGAATACTAAGACGTAATGTTCGGAAATATTGGAATAGAAATAGAAGCTATTCACAATGATAACTGCTCATTATCGTGCGCAGAATTACACCAACAATCAATCCATTATGTTATCTATCGCGTTTTCGAAATAAACGCAAAGTAAACTAAATTCCATTGAAAGATTGTTTCATCTCATGAAATCTTTTCAGACGCAACACACGCGAACTGACAAATATATTCTGAACTATGAAAAAAAGAAAGATTATTTTAATATTGAAAAAATTA
>QVNV01012756.1:0-23802 GCA_014825455.1 Pseudomyrmex pallidus
GGTCCTGGACCGTCCTGTTATTACCGATCGAAATAATTCGTATTACAAGGTGTTTTTCGTGATTATTGCTCGGATAGAAAAACGAGCAATAATTACGAAAAACACCTCGTAATACGAATTATTTCGATCGGTAATAACAGGACGGTCCAGGACCCTCTTAAAAGTTATTGTGATATTTTGAAAAAATATTATATCAGGAATTTATACATGCTAAATTACAGCAACTCAAATACTTAATAATGTGTTATATAAAATTTAATTATTAATATAATTCTAGTTCAATAGTGCAGTACTTCTCAAATAGACTGTGACTTTAGATTACAAACTTTTATTTGTATTTATTGGAATCTCCATAAAACAAATGAAAGTAAAAAACACTAAAAAATAATATATAATGTATATACGGTGTAAACAATTAAGACGTTATATTGTGTACAATAACGTTTTAGCTATTAAAAAAAAAACTTTTAGTCGATGTTAACGCTTTTTACATAACGCAATTGCGAATTAACTTTCTGAATAAACGATATGATAATTATAGAACAGATAATATATATTTATTGCTAACGGCGTTTATTAACATCGTATCTGTTACTCCAGTAACAAATTTGTAGATGTTAACGAAGTAATAAAACTATACAAAGAGAAGATACAGCATATTCTAAAGTTTCATATGGGAGATTTGTCAAAACCATTCACATAGAATTGATTGCCTTTTGTTTTATATAACACATCTAGATCTTTGGTGTCTGGATACATCATGGGTCTTGATGTATAGACTTTCCATCCACCGTATCTTGTCCAATTCTAAAAATTAAAATAGACAAGTTAAAAACAAAATTAAAAGTACCTTAAAAAGTATTTCAAAACTAGTCTATCTCAGTAAGTATATATTATCTCAATGAGAGAGAAAGAGAGAGAGAGAGAGAGAGAGAGAGAGAGAGAAGCAGTTTTCAGTTATGTTGAAACAAAACTTCTGTTACCATTTTGTTATATTTAAAGTAGTAATACATGTAATATATCCCAAACAAACCCATGAGTGACTTTGTTATAGTGTGTCGTGTCATAAAAGCACCTGTATAACCCTACAATAATAGAAAAGAATTGTTTCAATATAATAATTCCATTAATCAATTTTACGGTTTAATTGAACCTTTCTATTTTTGGGTTTTGTTATTACCAAATAACGTTCTAAACTTTTCTGGAATTTATCCATAGGTGTTTTGTACAATCTTCTAATTGGATTGTACATCTCCTTGTACATGCCTTTCGGCACTATTGGCTCTTCAGGAGCCAGTTTTTGAGCATCCAACCATTTTTTTCTCCAAGCCCGTTCTTCATCCGTCATTCCCAACATTCGCTCTCTTTCACGAGCCACTCGACGTCTTATAGTCATGGGCCTGTCTCCATATATCGCTGGATTTATTGGAGGGTCTGGTACTCTGAAATTTTGAATTCAAATTGCTTATATAATTGCTCATTTGCACACAAGTAAAGACTGTTTTGTCAAATAATATTAGTTTTTTAAATAACATGTATGTACATAGTGTATATGTCAATAGAATTGTGCTGAAAAGATAAGTAGTTTGTACAAAACATATTCATCTTCTTTAAATATAAATAAACATTATACAATACATATTTTAGTCTGTGTCATAAAAAAATATTGATGAAACATTAATAAAATCTCTTTCTGTGTGGAATTTTACGTTTTATCAAAATTATATATACATATGAAACTGGTACATGTCAAACTCATAGTCTTGTTGATGTACATTTTATTGTTTCTTCCTCACTATTTGTTTTATAAGTTACAGAATATAAAACTCCTAATAAATTTATATGAGAAAAAACATACCGCGACATTGTTCTTGATGTTTATTATACTTTCCCGAATTTTATACACAGTAATCTTCAAAGAAGAAAGATGAGGTTAAATGCTAGTGTTACATCACACCACACATACGTTACTGATACGTATAAAAGACCATGAGACCTTTGCTAACTTGGTTCTAATCCATACTTATAAGCGATTCGAATCTTCACTAAATTATATGTTAAAATAGTTTACTACTTTGTTAAACATGTGAAAGATTTTTTTAAACAATATCTTAATTTTCTTTTTTTTACTGTACGTTTAACATTCTGTGAATAACTAATCTAAGTTTTCGAGACAGATTATTACATGTAATTTGAATATTTTACACACATTTAAACTAAAAGCACGTGCTTGAAAAATAAAAACAATAGGTACTTTTAATAAAGTATACATATATTTGGAAAAAGATTTTTCAAATGGTTTTTTTTACAAAAATGTCTGCCCATAAAATATATAAAATTCTTCAAAATATAAAAGCTTTGTCTAAATAAATTTAAAGTAAAGAATACAAAAGTATAATCTAATATGATTATTTGCGAAACCAAGTTTAACAATAATTATTATTTCAAGCATGTATTGAAAGTAAGGTAAAAAGTAACAAAATGAATAAAACAAAAGAAATTGTCGAGTTTGAGGTAATACAACAGTCCAGTACAGGGGTCTCGTGATATATCATTTATTTATTTAATCGATTTTCTCGCAGTATATTTCTTCATATACTTCATCTTTCTTAGATCACTTACAAGTATATTATCATCTATTTTATATATATATATTTATATATTTATATAATTATCTAAGAGAGGATATAGAGGGTAGGTAAGTTACAGGCTCTCTTCACATTATTGACTCTATATACTATCCAGATGTGACTAAAGTCTGTATCTACAAATATATTATCTCATATCTCTCATATGTATATACAGGGTGTCTCACAATCGCACTTCCTCCTAACGACAAGCAGCCAAGAACTGCGTTTCGTGAGATGGTTAGACTTTAGAGGTGGCCTTAACAATTAGCACACACAAACTACATATCGTAATATAATCGGATTAACAATCCTCACTCGTCATATAATACCTATATGAAGTAATAATACAGTTTTCCAACGTTGTAATTCCAGTCAAATTGTATTTATTTTTAAATCGCATGTGCCTTGATCGATAAAATTGCTCGCCATTTCTTTCCCGAACGCATTTTTTCTCAGTTGATCTTGTATAAGTAATGATTTTATGAAGAGAAAAAGAGAGCAGACACCTTGCATACATATAATATGTATATAACGTGTAGACTGAGAAACGTAGAATCTACATAACAAGGATGCATCGACGAATTTGAGATTTGTTTTTCTTATTACGCGTAAATACGCGTCTCCTAAGTACACATAAGTATATAAGAAATTAAAATTAAGTATATGTTTAACGAGATAACGTGAAAGACACACAAATCAACAGATCTCGCTTGCTTAAAATCTAAGAAGTAAATCTAAAAAAAGTATATAATTTGAGACAATTAACAAGACACTTATAAATGTAAGTTCTGTTAAGAAAAAATTATCCCAAATTCGCACGAGGATACGTCCTTCTTATTGACTCCCATTTTCACTTTCGTGTCCGCTTTGTATATATATATATAATTGTATATTTAATATAACATCTTTATAATTTCTCTATATATCAATACTTCTTCTTGTTTTTTCTTTTTACCGCGGGAATCAATAAATATATCTTTTTATTCCCAAGTTCCCAAGAAATTGTCGCAGTTACTGGAGTTAAGAAGTAAACTCGTGTGAACTTTTTTTTTTCTCTCTTTATAGGAGCTTTGGTAAAAGGATTATAATCGGTTATACGATATACGTTAAAAGTAGATTTATACTTGATTTGACACATATGATTGAGGTTTCGAGCAAGTTTGTCTGCTGCTTAGCTCGGATCTCACAGCCTATAGGTGATTTAAATCCGGAGCGCGGTTCCATTTTGAGAACGAAACGCACCGCAAACGCCGCATTAACACTCCAAACAAACGCCAAGCCTGCAGGTATCTACGATGTTACTCATAACAATCGAGTACCTCCGTCGTCCGAAATTTATGTCCGAAACCGACAAAATGTGTGTTGATTAAAAAGATTTGTTTTTTCTTTTTCTTAAACAATATTTTCTTCGAGAAGGAGAATGAGGATATTTTTATGAAGATATATGTATAACGTTGTCATCTCTCGTTACACATGTCATTAAGATTATTTTTTTTTTTGACAATTTTTAGATATTCTCTCTCAATTAACGAGCGAAACAAAGCAGTGTTGCAACGCGATTTTCACTTTCATTCGCCGTTCAGAAAAGTCTTACTTTCTATTTCACAAGTGTACGCGTGAGGAGAACTTTATAGCCAAAGTGTTGTGCGCATTTTTGTTTCCTCTCAAGGAATTGCATACGGGTTTTCGTTTACATATATATATATACATATATGTATATATATATTTCTCTCCACCGCTCGCTTCAGTCTTTGATCTATTTTTCTACAAAGGGGCACTCAGTAAACGGAGAAAGAATATCTATATACTAATGTATTTCACAAAGCAATACGGTTTTCGCCAAGCGAACATAAAACGCGGACGCCGGACGCATTCCGCTGCTGCCGATAACACGTATAGGGATAGCCGAATAGAATGAAAATAGTGCGAGACATGGATGGTCGCTATATCGAAAATCTTACGTCCGTTTGTATCCGCTTTAAGCTAGGGAGAATGAAAATATGAGAGAAGGGTTGCGGAATTTATTGAACGAGATCAATTTCGCGAGTTTCTTCTAAATCTTCGCACCATTCTCATTCTCATCGGCCAAATATATGTATGAATATATATATATAGATATATATTTATATATATATGTATATATCACACGTACGTACATTTCTGTGCATGTGGTCATTGTGCATTTAAAAGTAAACACGCGACGTAAGTAAAAATATTAAAGCGGCAGCAGAATATACTGCAATACTGTTTGATCTATATAAAAAAAAAAATAAATAAAAATAAAACAGATGCTGTTCTGTGTTTTCTTTCTTCTTTCTTTTTAATCGTCTCACCTTCGAATCTCTTTTACGGAACTACGCAATTATATATCTCTCTGTTTTTATATTTCTTTCTTTACCTACGTATATATATATACAGCGTATTATGTATGGGTGATTCGGCAACAGTCGACTCTCGTAATTCGCGATAAACTTTCTCATAAAGTCAACATGTCTCTGTATAAACTATGCAGTGCCAATGCCTATAGATTAAGGTAAATATACATATACATAAAATATACGCGATCAATGAGTAACGTAATAAAATTATATAAAGTACATGTTGCAAACATCATGGACGAGAGAGATAGTGTGAGAGAGAGAGAGAGAGAGAAAGAGAGAGAAAGAGATGTATATCAGGAGAAAAAGAGAGAGAGAGAGAGGAAGAGAATATTAATTTATGTGTATATATGTATATATGTATATGTCTATACACGTTAGAATTTCTCTATAGCACTCAACTTTGTTTTCAATAGTCGCAGTATTCTGTGACGAAATGGTTAATGAATATACGTATTGCTTTGTAATAATCTGTCGAGTCGGTATAACGAGCATTTCGCTGGCCGTTTAGAGAAATCGCGTGAGATTCATGATTTTAAATTGCGGAATGCTCTTTATCGATGTGTAGTTACGTCTCTCTTTCTTCTCGTTTTAAATATAAATGCGCTGAATTTGCGTTACGACATTGACAAATGTCGAAACAATTCAGCACGGGATAATACAGCAATCTCTTCTCCCACGTTAATATTCTTCTTTTGTCTAAACTAGCGGATCGGCATAGGAGCGATATCGCTGTACCATTGCTCAACCATTTTTTTTTTTTTTTTTTTTTTTTTTTTCTCTTCTTCTTCGTCTTTCTCTTCTCTAGCTACTGGTATTGCAGGACACAGTACGTGCATTTTACAATAGACAATGTGAATGTACATCTATTTATATATCAGAATGTTTCGGAAATATCGCATTTTCTCGTTATTTTTTTTTGTGGTCAGTAAGTAAGATTCAATTCATTATATATATTTTCGCGATATTGTAAAATTTCAATCAGACGCAAGTAAAAGTTAAGTAAATGTAAGTACATTTCAATTATTGGACTGTTATTTTTGTGTAACAGTATAAAACTAAACATATATTTGTTATTTAAATAAAAAAATATCGTTCAAAGTATTTTCATGTGTACAAGTTTGAAGTTCACGTTGCTGCTTTAAGGCTTCTATAAATTAAAAAAACAGGCATGTGCTCTGTAACTATTATTCAATCAATTGCATGTAAGTACAAAAAGAACATGATATTGTTTTCTTAAATTAAATTTTTAAGTGAGGCGATAACTCGATGAGTCGATGATGTGGTAACGTTAGGAACAACTAGATTCAAATCTCACTTTTCGAAACTCATCTTAAATAAAATCTAAATCTTATAAGTACAGATTAGATAAAAAAGATTAGAAAGGGTCAGAGATATATCAAAGAAGACGCGATAATTCCAATACACTCCATATGTACAGCCGAAACAACTGTTAATTCTCGTCGTGTTAGTCGTTTCGCTGCTTGCAAAAGTTTGACAAGTCACTTAGCACAATAAACTCTCTTATATGGACATTGATTAAGTAGTGTATTAATAAATATTACGTTAAACGCTAATTTCACGATTATCTCTTCCTCAGTCCTTTTGTCATCGATTTTTTTTGCAAAATAACAATAAAAAAACCAAATAATTCAATGTTGTAGAAAATGTAGCATTGTCATGTGTGATTTTAAGAATAAACTTTGACAATTGTTATACTTAATATACTTAATATACTAATCGTTATACTTGTATACTTAATGTTATATAGACATTGAAGAAATTTCAACGCTGTTAAATAATTTGCAACTTAATTTGCAAACTTTTTGATCTAATTTAGAAGAAATTAGTCAATTTTCTTATTTTGTTTTCGGAGAGAGTTTTAATTTAATTCAATTTTGTGTCAATGATCCATTAAAATCTGTCGGCAAAAAGAATGAGAGAAGCGATCACCGATATATATTTCGCTCACGCTGATCAACTAGATATATTTAGATAATACTTATCTAAATGGAGCGCGGCCGGAAACGGGGCTACGCGCGGAACGTGACATACACACGACGACACTTTTAATATGTGCAATTGAAGTTTATTTTATACTCTATAACGCTTTCGATGAGATTCGACAAGATCGACACGCGTTTTGGCATTGAGTCTTTCGGGTTGCGGCTCTTCATGTTATGATTCAACTTCAACTTGGTGTTATTGATTAGCATATAGTGGCATCTTGGACCGGTAGGCCTTAAAACGTTACAAACGCCCACGTGTGTGTACGTTTATCTATTATATGTATTTGTGTAGATGTGTGTATGTGTGTGTATGTGTATGTGAGTGTATGTGTGAAGATCTCCGCGCGAGATTGGAAAAAGAACGGGGCTTCATATCCCCCGGAGAAAATGCAATAATACTCGCGACGCGTATTCTCTCGTCGTCTCGTCTATTATCAAATATACATGTGTAATTATAATAAAAGTCCGCGCTATTCTAGGCTACTCTAGATTCACCTATCAAGCAATAAAATTATACATAAGTATCTACTACTCTTATTCTTTCAACGCGCGTAGAAAAATGAGCCTCTCGCGTCTTTGGTTAAACGCGAAGCATTTAGAAAGTAGTCTGGCAGTGGTTTCGTAGATGCTTCGACCTTAGCCTCGGACCAAATTTTGATTCTCATAGTTTTTTCTCTTTCTTTTTGTCGCCATTTTTATGCTTGTGTTGTCGTTTTTTTCTTCTTTTTTTTTTTTTTTAGCTGTCAGGAAAGTTACAAGAAATTGAATCGAGAAGTGGAGTGAATTGTTTATCCGGGACTCGTGTCGTTGAGCTACGATTTTCGTTTTTCCGATTATCTGGAAGGTAGCAAGATAGAGTCTCCGGAGAGCGCGACTGCGAGCCTGACAGAATATGTCGAATTTGTATCTGAGCAGTCTCTAACGCGTATCAAACGACGATATCGATCTTTCTCAATTCGCACATCAATACACATTCGAAAATTCATTTGAAACAAGCTTATCCTTGACAATCATCGCGGTTGGCTTCATCGTCGGACGATGATGGTCGTCATGATCCGCGTAAAACTTTGTCCTTTCGTATTTAATACGATCATCATCATCATCATCATCGTCATCGTCGTCGTTCCTTTCCCTATCCCCTAATGACTTTCAAAACGCGAGACGCAAGTGACTGCGCAGACAATGGCACAAGAGCAGTGTGTTCCTTATAATAGTGTTGTTTAGGTCACTGAGAAGTAAACTAGAGCTTTGCTTCCGCGAGGCGGTGGCGATTTCAATCGCTTCAGTTCACGAATAGATGGTGATCACTTCCCGTCCGCTGCCTCGCACCATCAGTACTCTCTCCAGGCCTTCAGTGAGCACCTCAAGGAATTCCATATCTGATTTTCAACGGTCAAGGAAATTTCACATAGTTACTTTTTAAGTTTCTAACATTTTTCAAATTATAACTACACTATTGAATTATCAATTAATAGATTCTCTTCGAGTAAATATTTTTGTTACACACGCATTATTAAAAGGATACAATTAGATTCACGCTCCATCTTCGTGTCCCTTGGCGGTCCAGGAAGATTCAAGATGACCAGCTGAGCTTCACTGCTCATTTTGCGGATTACCTCGTTTAATTTCAAGGAGGTGTGCATACGTCTCACGTCACCCTCGTCGCTATTAAAATATCATTTATTAAAGTTTCGATCATCGGTGATCGAAAACTGAAAGACCGCACTGATACTCACGGTGTGATTACGGGTTTTTTAACTTCCGGACTTTGGCTTTTGTTCTCTTGGGCGTTGGCTTCCGCTTCCTTTTCCGTGTTCTCCCGATTTTCTGCCTTGGGCGAACCGCCAATTAGTTTCGTCTCCTCGTCGTTGTTCTCCTTAGTTTCTTCCTTTTCATCTGTGACCTCATCGGCGGCGTCCGTTTCTTTGTTGCCTTCGGCTTTGTGCATCAGCTTCTCCTTCGTATCGTCGGTAACGTTCGAGCTCTGGTTACCCGGCTCCTGGAATCTCACCTTCGTTGGCACTTTGGCGTCCACGTTGTGATGGTGATCGACGATCGCTTGCACCTGTATTACGTAAACGCGAGTGAGCGACGCAATTCCGAGCATTCCGTCTTGAACAGCAAAAGACATTAAGAGGAAACTAATAATCTATGCATCACAAAGCAATATAACCGCCAAATCAATGCTATCTCTATATAAGCGACCGTGCCAATTAAGCCGAAACTGAGCGACACAAGGATCTGAAATGATGACGATGATAAACAGGAAGAAGTGAACTATCGCGCGAGCAAATAAATTTTATAAATATACACATAGATATTATCAAAAATATTTTTTATAAATTAAGTTTTTCTTGCACGCATGCTCACTTTTATATTTTTTAAATAATATATATATATACTACAAATATACATTATTATCAAATAAATATATTATAAATATATATTATTATTATTAAACATATATTAATATATATATATATATTTTAAATAATATATATTTATACATTATATTTTTATAGATTTTTCTGCGGCGATCCCATAAATATTTAATTCGCCGCATGTGAACTCGTCACGTAATAATTGTGGTGCAAGCCGCGTGAATTCGTCCTTCCTGTTACGATAAGAATATTTATTCGTACATGATCGCGTGAAGGAGATTTCAGACTGTTATATCGTGATATTGTGTGAGGAAAGGAGAGGGATTACAGAATACAAAATCGTTGGTGCAATGGAGCGATGATGGGAGAGAGGCATACATGGAACTCCGGGGGTTTATCTGACAAACCAGAGGTAATTTTTCCTCGGCGGGTACCTCGTTGAAGTCCACCAACTGCACCTTTATCCGTGACAAGCACGTAACAAAACAGACACACACCGATCAGTATTACCGTCACTATTGTGTTATTACTTAACATATATAATACATGTCACTACTACGTAATACCATAAGCAGTTCTCCCACTTTATCCCGGCATGCAACACTTACCACTCCTAGAGACTGTTTCTTGTTCAATTGTAGTTCGCGCAGCATCTGATTTCTCTGCTCCATAATCAAGGTACGCTCGTACGTGTACGCGGAGATGTCGGTATTCGTCTGCGAACAGATTAAGAATAACGAAATGTTAATTTGTCGATATAGATACTTTAGTTTATTACAAGAACAACGTTTTTCTCGCAAAACATATAATTACCATTTCAACGATCTCTACTTCTGCCTCGATTCTCAAGTCGTACAAGAACTTCTTCAGATCCTTCTTCATTTGAATCGAGTTATCTTCCATTTGCGCGACCGTGAAGATTCTCATCTTACAATTCTTCCAAGTACGATGCTGTTTAAGCAAGAACGGTAGCAGCATCAATAAACCGCCGTCGTGTACGATCCACCAGACGTCGATGTTACCAACTATCTTTTCACTAGAATCCGGGAAGAAGTTAATACCCTTAGGAACCAACAGAGCCATCTTGGCGGCCGCGACGCTTCTGACAGTTTGCAGGAAGACGCGCCAGGTTCTCTCCTCTTCTGATTGTCGCCAGCCGTACGGCCAGCCGAGTATCACCGTGTTCGGTTTCAAACCGCCCAGCCCAGTCATCTGTATCAACGAGCTCAATCCATCAACAACGCTTCTTGCCACGAGAACGTCGACGAAACCTTTCACCTTTTCCTCAGCCGCGGCTTTCTTCAGACTTTGCTTTGCTGCCTGCGCCTCGCCGGACTTCTGTGTGTAATCACCGGCCAGACAGCTGACGCATACGGTAAGACCCTTGCCCGCTTTCAGTTGATTAGTGAAAGCGAAAAGCTTGCGATACTTAGGCACCAGATCGTCGGTAAGTTTGGCGAGGATCAGAATCTGCGGACGCCAGTTCTTGGTGTGCGGCGGTCCTTCTTCGAGCCTGAGCAGCGAATATCTAGCGGCTGAGAGTGCCAGACCGCTAATACCGTCGCCCCATTCTTTCTCGGCGCCGCGATATTCGATGTACTTGTAGATGCAGCCGGCCATGCCCATCGCCAACAATGCGTAATACCAGCTGGTCATAAACATGATGGCGATGCAAAGCGTCAGACCGAGAAACGATAGACTCCAGTGATAGTACTTGAAGCGCGGTCGCCAGTTAGGCGTGCGCAGCAGGGTCTGCAGAGCGCAAGCGAGGTTTACAAAGCCGTAGCACATAAGGAAGAACATAGACAGAAGCGGTGCCAGATAATCCACGTTGCCAAGGAGAATGCCACATTGGCAGATCAACACGGTGAGCACAAGAGCGCGAGTGGGCTCGCCCCGGCTGGAACTGGTTGCGAACGGTTTCAAGAAGGGAATGATGCCGTCTTTAGCGATCGCTTGCAGTAATCGCGGCGCTCCCGTCAAAGATTGCAGACCCGCACCCAGGGTAGACAAAAACGAACCGATCAGGATCACCCACTGATTCGGCCAGGCCATGTTCGCCACCACGAGCTTGCCGCCGATACTCTGGCCGAATTTGTCACGTAAGAGCAGGTTGTCAACGGTACCGGCAAAGAGTAGAACGCTTGATAGATAAACAGTGGAGGTTGTCAGGATCGCACAAATTGTGCCTATCGGGATAGACTTCTGGGCGTCTGCCAAGTCGCCAGATCGGTTGGAACCCGCCATAATGCCTGAAGAGTTTTATTGTAAGTTATTAATTATAATTATATTATTGCGCGCGCGCGTGTTGATATATTCGCGTGTTATAAAATTCATTTATTTACCCGTTACGGAAGGGAAGAATATGCCGATAAGAATGGTGAAGGTGGTAGTCAGATCGACTTGGATTTGATTGAAACTCGATCCTGACAACATGTCAATGTCTTTCGGATCATTTCCGTGAGCGATCAACTGGCCTTCCTCTTGGAAACTGTCCCATATATTTTCTACACGTCAAAGAACAAAGTTATGTTGTTATATTGCGTTTGTATTTGTGTGTGCGATAATACTATAATAAATGGAAAAAACTCGCGATTCTACCTAAGAATACACCGCTGGCCAAGCCGCGAATACCGTTGACGATAGTGATATTGTTCTCGAGATAATACGGATCGCATCTCGTCGTGCTGTTGCCGCAGTAAAGTTTATGTAAAGCGCCGCTGACATTCTTATTGCAATCCGTGTGAACGTTGATGTCTTTTAACAGTCTCCTGCCGAGCACGCACAATCTACAACACAAGTTTCAATTCTTAAAGCTGCACTCGGGAGGATCTTCCTTCTTTCTTTTTTTTTTTTTTTTTTTACTTCACTGTTTCTTAAGTGTATTTATTCGTCGCTGCGATATAATTAATTATAAGCGGTAGTCCCAGGATGTGACGACTACATAATTCTGGAATTAATGTCGTTAATTAGTTTAATACTTCAGAGCCTCGTTGCCGTTGAAGTTCACGAAGAGTCCCACGTAAACAGCGATGATGGAGAAAATTACACAGGCCAGTGCCACCGTAGCGAACTTGTTAACGAACTTCACACCCACGAAGACAATCGTGCCCATTATCATTAGCAAGACGGTGCCGTACACTCGGAAGTTGTTGTACATGATGCTGGCGTCTTTCGTGAAATCGCCGAATATGCTGAGTGACGGCGCCATGTAGGTCTATTCGGGGAAAAAAAGCAAACAATCTATTCTACTGTCATCCCTCAATCTATGGTATAAAATTTTTATCTCGCACACTTTGAACGTCATGTATTTTTGTTTTTCGATCGACGCATAACGCATTGAGAATTAGCTTGTGTACTTACGAGAACGATCTCCACGGCACCGATGATGTACATCGCGGCGGCCAGGGTGGTGCCGGTGTAAAACAGCATACCGACCGCGCCACCGAATTCCGGACCTAAACTTCTCGATATCATGAAATAAGACCCGCCGGCTGGCACCTTGCCGTTGGTAGCGATAGCGCTCATACTGATCGCCGTTAACATCGTCTGCGAGAAATAGCAGTTTTTTTTTCTTTTTTTTTCAATCCATCTTTCGAAGATTAATTCGCGGGAAGCGGGGAATTTGTTTTTTTTTACTCACAACGCAACAGCAGCAAAGCACGATGAAGAAGCCCTGAATGGCGCCGGCCGTCCCGACCACCCATGTCAGACGGATAAAGAGAATCACACCGAAGATGTTCTGGATACACGGCAAATAGACTCCTATGAGCGTGCCCATTCGCGCTCCACCCGACGCGGCCGGAGACGGTTTGGCGTCCGGATCGGTCGCGGCGGGAATGGTGTTGCTGTAGCTGGCCAAGCTGTTGAGCAACGTCGAGATCCGCGGCCGATCCTCCATCTCTTCCTGCGAGGGTTTATTTCGATTTTTTGTTTATTTACTTATTGCAGATTGCGTGTGAAAATCGAAAACAAAATTTTCTCCCCGGACAAGATATTTTAATTATATAAATAAATAAATATATATATGTGTCTATATGTGGTGTTTTTTAATGAAAAGTTTTGATATTTTAATACAAGACGGTCTCCTGACTAGATAAAAAAAACAAAATATAATTAGTTTTCTAGAAAAGCGATATGTTTCGAATATTTTTTCTATAGATATTAGATATATGTGTACATGTATGAATATAAACTTTATTATATAACCAGATAAAAACAAGAAACGTACAAAATTGATAAAACTACAAGTATGTAAAGATTTGCACGTGATATACAGAAAAAAAACAAATGTACAAATATGTACTATTTTTATTATGTGTTTTTCTTTTTTCTATTTTATTCTGATTATATAATAAAATTTTTTTCAAAAAAAAAAAAGGAAAAATACTGCGATAATGGGAATTTGTCTGATCAATCGTCGACTTTTATCACGCGCTGGTTATACGTCCGTACAATGATGAATATTGCGATACTCGCTCATTGCGGTTTATGCAATTTTCCAAATAAGATTCTTTATTATGCCAAACGAAACGTTGCACAATCTCATTTGCAATTTTATTGACAAACTTTTTGCGGGAGTGTCGCGCAACTCTGTTCGACGCTTTTATGGAAATTGTTAGCGCTTTGTCATGTAAGTTCCGATCGCAATCTCGTTACGAGAGTATTACGCGTTGTCGATCTAATGTTTTGCAACAACTTCTTTTTGCGTCTATGAAATTCTGCTTGCATTACATAAAGCACACAGAATTTGTTAGTTTCGAATATGGTCGGGGGGAAAAAAAATGTCAGCAGCGCGAGTCAAAAAGAAAACCCGTCGATTTAGGGTGAGATAATTTTCCATTAAAATATTACAACGCGCATTGCTTTTGTATGATGTGTTCATTTTTTTATTTTTTTGTTTATTTTGTGTTGAGATTCTGATATTGACCGACTTTCATATACAAAACCCCTCTATCGCACTCTGTTATTCAATGAAACACGATAGTTACGTAGAAACAGACGTAACTCACATGTAGAATAAACGGAAACGAGATAACTGCTCAAAATAAAGAGATTCCGAAAATCATTCTTAACAATTACTAATAAATTACTAATAAATTGCTAATTTCAACTAGTTATAAGCTCCAAAATTAGATCTATTTTTCTCTCTTTTTTCTTACAAGCTCTTCTTCTTCAAATAATTATTTAAATTTTTCTTAATTATAAGAATCTTTTTTGTCCAAAAAGTTAAACGCACGATGAAAATTTATTTCTTGAACATTTACTGAAAGTTCCTGCAATCTTCACTTGCAGCGCCCGAACAAGTCGAGCAAGAAATATGAGCGCCGAAAGGGTTACATTCCCCGTGGAAGCGAATTATCGGATTCGAGGAGGACACAATACTCGTCTCATGAGATTCATAGCTCGATAATAGCTCGCAATTCTAGACGGAGTCGGGCAAGTAAGAAAACTGGGCCGATAAAGTTCTTACGACTAGGAAAAGTAGTCAAATCCTTCATTAAAATGCTAAGAAGACAAGCGAAGATAATAAAGAGAAAGGGAGAGATAGAGAGAGAAGATAATTACAATTATACAGTTAAGAAAATAGTTATCAATAATTAATGGGAATGACGCGGTAAAAGTTAGGAATTAAGATGTGTTTCTTTTATCTTTTACTATTCAGATAAGAAAGCACGAAATGTGCTCTCTCTTCTAGCTCTTTTCCCGTAACATAAATATGTTTGAACAATTTTTAACTTAAAAGTACACACGGATTTAAAAATATAAATTAAAGAAAACGAGAGAGAGAGTGAAACGTTTGTTAAATTGTACTTACACTGTACAGATACAGATTGGTCTCATATCCTGACTTCTTCTCGGAATTGGTCGTGCCGACAATAGGATCGCCATCTCCGCCGGCGCCGCCTCCATCGCCTGAAAAACATGAAAAAGATTCTCTAATTCCAATTGTTTTATTGGAACATGCAGAGTTTTCAAGCTGAGAAAAAAATTATACGCCAGTCGTATATTATATTACTGAGAAAGTAAGATAACCGAACTTATACAGCAACTTTCCAATGATTGGCATTATTATGTATTATTGATTTGTTCTAATTGTTAACATTTTTTTGTCTATAAGTTACTTTTTTACTTGACATTATAGTAGGATTAATTTGGATTTTTTGTAGCAACATTATTTTCCTTTAATTAAAACCCTTGAAAAAAAATTGACAGGTCTTTAAAATGTCAATCATTAATGCAAGATATTTTATCTAATATTAAAATATTCGCTGTGATAAGAGAGATTTAAAAATATTCTCGAGAAAATTAGCAGTTTTTGCGCGCAAGACATAAAAAATAAAATATATATATATAAAATAAAATTTTTCCTATTCACTTAAAGTAATACAAGATTTCCATTTGGTATAAATTCTCCCGCAATTTTGACTTGTATTAATAAAAATACTCTCTTGCAATTGCGCAAATTTTATAAATAAATAAGTTTCTTACTTTTCTAAATATAACGTTCGTTGTGAGGAAGAGATGTATACCATTAGAGGAATGTGCAGTGTTAATCTGCAATCGAGTTAATTAAAGGGTTTATGTGATATTTAAAGAGCTCTCTCTCTCTCTCTCTCTTTCTCGTGGTAGAAAGAGAGAGAGAAAGAGAGAGTTATAACATTTACGATCGTCCGCTAAATGACGGCTTATATGACACTACGACTACTTTTATCATTATTAAGTATTAATTATCAAACTCGTTATATACGTCCACACGAAACGACGTATAAATAGACCTTGACAACATTAATTCTTAAAACATTCTCCAAGGAGCGCAGCGTAAAAGCTGACAGGATTCGTTTTCTACGTATCGTTTGATAAAATCGTATATTATCGTTTTGACAATACGAATTTATCGTTTCTTCTCACGTATTTCATAAGCACAAAAAAACGGACATGTGCGAAAATCTAATGACATTACGACGCCGTTAGAGAGTTAACTACTAATACGACGTTCCGCGATACAAAATGGCAGCGCTCCAACTGGCACGTACGATCGTTAATCGAACTGACAGAATTTTTATCAACGCGAATTCAGAATCGGTCTCGCGAGGAGAGCTTCAGCCTCTTAGCCCATTCGTCTCTCTCAGCGAATTTCGATTCTCTCTTGGTATTCTCCATCAGAACGATTTATTTTAACAAGAAAAACGTTTCTTATCTCACTCGAACCGAAGTAATATAAAATCCTTCGCGCTTCTCCGATCGATTGATTGTTAAAAGATAAAGAATTGCCTTTTGCTAATTTTTTTGAACACGAATATAAATAAAATTCACGCGCGAACATATTTTTTTTCGAGAAAAATAATTCAAACGTATTTCGAATATTAAAAAAACAATACGCCAAAGAAATATACATACCTATATTTTACAAAAACTTTTTAGTTTCGGAAAATATTCTCGCGTGTATTCATAACGAGCGAATTATCTTTAATGCAAAAATCCGAAAAGACGAGCATAAAAGATGAAGCAGAAGAAAGACGAAAAGGATAGTGAAGCGGATTATGCAACTATTCTTATGTCATCGACAAGGAAGCGGGCGTGCTCCTACGCTCGCTTGTCACGAGAGAAAAGGCCCCTCTTCTTTACCCTTGTCTACTTGAGGAGCTTCAGCCGTGACATATCGGAGCCACCGAATTTCGCTCCGTAATCCGCTTCTGAAGCGCGCGCGAATAAACCGCTGCCAGTAAAACGCATTACTCGATGGACATTGCGCGCGATCAGCGTAAACAAGACAATATATCTCGGTCATTGTTTTTACGGCCGGCAGTTTTATTAATACGTGGAACTCGTCCAGTTTTGCTACGCGCGAATTAAAGTTATATCCCACTCTGAAACTCCTAACACAGATTCATTGTTTTTAGAATTATATTATTGTTTATAAACATAAAGAGCTGTGTAATTTTATATTTTTCTATTGTTTATAAACTAAAGTTTGTTCTTTGTGTTTTGACGATCTTATCGCAGTATCATTTTATCAAACAAATGCGACCATTGTGAAAAAAAAGAAGAAAACTGCGATCTAAATTACGATCTGTAATTCCTCTGTCTCGCGCCATTTCCGCCGATTTTATCGACCATGTAACATAATGGAGGAACGTAAAAATGAAAGAAGAAGAAACGATAGAGAGAACATTAATATCTATTAAACTAGCCTCGTTGCTGATCGTCATCTTTTACGATTTCGGGGCGGTGCACGAATATTATCATCGTCTCATCCTTAATCCGTGCGATCGCACTTTTATTCCGCGCGATTTCAAGTAGTTTTATCGACGATGTAACGTGACGGGAAAAACGGCAAAAGACCGGCGGCAAAGTAGGTCGACGCTTTCAACGCAATGCCAAGGCTTCTCTCTGTGCACACGTAAACAAAAATGGGTGCATGTAGATTACGATAGATAGAAGACGCGCCAAAATAAAGTAGAAAAGATAATACAGCGACAACTGTGCGGAACGAATTTTCAAGAGGAAAAGCCTTGTGCGCCGTCTCGGACGCTTGTTAGTTGTCGCTTATCGTCGCGTTCCGCTGATCTTCTTATCCCTCGATTCCTGGTGGACCGCGGACCTTCTCCTCGTTTCTTCTCTCTCTTCTTCCGCTTCCCGTTTTTCAGACGCTCCGTAATCCTCCTCCGTAATCCTCCTCCCGTTACTTTACAGCGTTGCGGAAAACCGTATTTGTTCGCAAATACCGCGGCTAGTTACCGCTATAACTATTCCCAGAACAATTCTATCGGCGCAACTGTCAGTCTCCCAATGTGGTTCGGCGATCTCGAGCGGAATCCTCGCGAGAGCGACGTGATCGAGAGAAAGATTCCGACGTGCGCGAAATGCTGCTGCTGCTGCTGCTCTCTTTCTCTCTCTATTTTTTAATTCAGTTTTTTTTGTCATTGAACATACTACGTCGCAAAGCAGAGACATTGGAAAAAAAACACAAGCTACTGAGAGTAATTTATTAGGAAGAAATTTGAGTTTCTCTTCTATTTTCAATATAATCTTCTATTTTCAATATACTTCATACTTCTCTTTTTTTTATTTCTTTAATAGGTTTTTTCTAATATTTAAAAGCAAACCTCGGATTTTTATTATTTAAAGTATTGGAAATTGCGATGACCGCAGTGCAGTCGTATATGTATTGAGGATTCAGAGAGACGAGTATATATAATATATATATATATAAAATATATATATGTCGTTATTTCCAATATATACCGAATCGAATCTCAATATTTCACACAAGTTAGGACCAAAAAAAAAGTCCCTTTATGCGAATACACGTGTGCGGTAATGCGAAATTCATAAGTCGCGATTTATAAATCTTAAAGCGTGGAATGCACAATTGTGTAACGTATGATATTTCGAATCGCATTATTTCCGTTCCCCTGCCGTTCTTTAACCCACTTAAGGGCTTTCCACTCACACGGGAATAAAACGAGAGAGAGACCACTTTTCTTTCTCCGCAAAAGGAACTCTTACACAAAGTTTTAATGCATGCTCGTATTAAGTTTTAATTACAACGATCAGCCCCGGTATAAAATAGTTTGACCGTTTAATAAAAAATAAGTTCGGTCATGCACTTTTATGTTCAAAGAATTTTCCGGTATGATGATCAAAGCGACAAGATGGTACGAACGAGCGAGAAAGAGACACGAAGAAAGAGAGAGAAAAAAGAGAAAAAAGAGACAGAGAGAGAGAGAGAGAGAGAGAGAGAGAGAGAGAGAGAGAGAGAAACCAGAGAAACGTTATTTTTCCGTGAGTAAAAGCGATAAGAAGAAAAACATATCGCGAATAAATACATGTGTCCCCGATCGAACTGCATTTCTTTTGACAGATGCTGCTATTCCACGAAGCGAGATATGATAGTTCTGTCAATGAAGAGTTTTCTTTTGAAAATATTTCTTGAGAACTATTTTCACTACAAGAACTATACACATATACAATATAAAAGTGATATTAATATGTTAAATATAAGAGTATATAATATTAACACAAGAGAGAAAACAAAAATCTTTAATAAACAAATACATCAGTCTACAAAACTTTTTAATCAAATTTTAATATTCCTACTACTAAAGTAAAGTCTTGAAATTTATAAATACATCACATACGTAAAAATTTCTATTAAAAATTTGTCAAACAAATGAAAACACTGACATTATCTCCGTAATATAAATTTTAAAAAAACTTGTGTGACATGTCAAATATTTTTTACGCTTTCAAGTACTTTCTAGAGTCATGCATGTGTCGTACGCGAACAAATATGTAATTATGATCGAATGTCATTTACAGATCGAATGTCATTTACAGATCTCTCTCTCTGTGTGTCACACGAGTAACATGGACGTGAGACTAATTCACGTCCGAACAACTCCACAATCGATTCCGATAATCGAGGACAAACAGAAGAAGAATTATTTGACTGTCAACTCGCAATACGTTTCCCAACATGGTAGCGAGAGCGCGCGAGCTATTTTTTTCCAGTAATGATAATCGTAATATCATTGATGGGGCTGTAACTTGCAGACTGCGTAAGGAAATGACAAACGTAAGATTATGGAAACCGTAAACCCCACAAACGACTGTCAGGTTGATGATCTATTATCATGATTTATAGACCTCGTAAAAGGTTCTGATATAACGCTGTAATAGTAAAAGAGCTCGGTAAGAAGCTGCAGTTACTAGCGACTATTTTTTAATCAGGTTTTTAAATCTATTTCTGTTGTCAAGAGATGAACAAAAAAAGAGTTTTTGTGAATGTCGAATAAATTTCATTCGACTAAAAGTGTTGATTAAAATACAATTTTTAGTAATAGAATTTTTGAGATGCGTCCAAAACATTACATGCGAATTTTGTTTAAATACGCTTTGAAGTCTCGCAGCGAATAAATTAGCGGCTATAGCTGATGGAAAATAATTTAGCAGTCACGAAAGTGGAGCAACTCGTGGCGAGAGAAGAAGAGATATAACTAGGTAAGAAAGCCGCATAAGCAACTAGAGCGAGACGCGAATGTCGTTTACTCGGAGAATAGAAACTCTGCTTTGTACTTGCACGCGGCGGCGGCGAAATTTGCTAAATTACGTCAGCAGACCAATTTAGTGACGGGAATTAACGAGAGAACCGAAATTAATTGTCCGGCAATATCGACGCAATCTCCTCGATAAAAGATAATTCTCAAGTGTTGATCATTGGATTACATCTAAGATTGTGTTTTCTTTTGTATCGTCTCTCAATAACACGATTCTCTCGAAATATCAAATATTTTTTTGTTTGAATTTATTTACAATAAATATTTTTCATTGTGAAGAATCTTTTTAAGTTTTTTTTTCATCACGAAAAGCTTCGGATTTTTATAGTAAAGTTTTCAAGTGAAAATTTACTTGTTACGTTTACGTGTTACGTTTGTTATTAATGGCTTTGCTGTTTGTTCATTTTGTGACGAAATCTGAAGTAACGCTTCGCGACGTAAATCGGAAATACAAGGAGCCCTTTTTGTTGCGAAAATTACGGCTTGAATGCGCCGAAGAGACGACGGTGTCTGGCGAAGACAGATCGGTTTACGTCGTCAGCGTGATAACATCGCCTTTCTCCATAAAATAATGCACGAGATCGGCGTGCCTTTTATCTCGGAACGTATACCCGTATATGGACGTTATTATATTTCCATGAGAATATATCGGCGTTATCTATTTTCTCGTATATCCGGAAATCTTATCCGGATGTATTTTGCACACAAAAAAAATAGAAGTTTTTCCGAACATACCGCAACAATAGTGAATTTACGACGCGTTCGATTATTCCTTTCCGAATATTTCGAGACCGAAGTGTCCATTTCTGAATTCAGAATGTTTTGTTACAGCAATTTTATATTAACAAAATGAAATTCTGTCGTACAAGTTTTATATTTCACATGTCAAACGTTAAGTGCGCTCTCTAAATGCGAGTTTAATGACCGTTTATCATCACCGTTTGTCATCACCGTTTGTCATCACAATCGAACTGACGCGCAGTTATGCATGCATCGGCAAACAGAATCCATCCGGTTCGAACCGGATGGCTCAAACGAGGAAAATCAGTCTGGGCTAATGAACGTCGAGAATTTTAACCAACGACGTTAATTACGGGCGATACGCGGTCTTCGGTAACTTCACTCTCGAAGAGATGACCTCTTGAAACCCGACGCGATCGACGTAATTGTGTTCGTTAAATATTCCGATTGCGTAATTCATTCTTTCGCCAATCTATTCTGTATTCTTCTTTTGTGAGCTTTAATCAAACCCGCGGTGTGTTATTACCTTCACAAAAATTTGCCAATTAGGCTAAAAAACTGGGACGACCGCGAGCACTGATAAATTAATCATTTATAACAATGTGAAACATTGTAACGAGAGAATTCAAAAGAGAGAAAACTAGGAATATCACAAAACGCGGTATTTACATACATAATTACTTATAAATAATTCAATACTTTAGCTTTAAAAATATCCGTTGGTTTTTTTTGTCGAAAATATTTTCGATCGGCACAAAAAAAAATTCTCTGTAGAAGAGAAAGCGTGTCGATTTCACATATGTGTATATTTTATCTCCCAACGCTCGTAAATAAAATAATACAGACGTGAATACGCTCGGCCGTATTGAATTTCATATTTCAAACTTACGGCAATTACAGCCCAATATACGGTATTTTATCGAGTGGGCGGCGGCTGGCGATTATTGGCCGTCGATTGATTTACGTTCCGGTGGCACGTGTGTATCTGCCCGCACGTTCGGTTTTAACACATGTCGCGTGTACCTCGCGGTAAGACGCAGCGGCTGCGAGGACTTGTGTTCCCATTGTTATACAAGAGCTGCGGCCTCGGATTTGTACACGACGCACATTCTCATGTAAATTGTTACGCTTTGCATAGAATTTTAATAAACTATTGACAGAGAGAGAGAGAGAGAGAGTAATGGTAAAAAAGAAATATTATTGTTTAAAATTGCATCTGAGTTATACAGTAGTTATTGTATAGTTTATAGTTTTATAAAAACGATTTTTGTCACTACCTCTCTCTCTCTCTCTCTTCTCTTTTTTCCGCCAATTTCAAATAATGGACTTTTCGTTTCACCATTGAAAACTGCGGCAGTATTCCATCAATCGATAGCATTTAATTTTAGCGCGACAACCGAACGAGTAGAGTAAACGGCTGTGCAAACAATAACGAGATTAACTGGCGGCGGAGTTTGCGACGATCTTTATGCGCGCCGCTTATCTCATCCTGGCTCTGGTCCGCTCATAAATCGCAAAGCAACACATCGGATTGAATTAACACATCTACATCTCTCGGAGAGACGTCAACGTCTAACGTTACATTATCACGGAGGCAATTAAAGTCTCCGTTGGTGTTTCGCAACGAACAAATCTCGACGATAATAGCATCGTCAAAATTTCCTTTCCTCATACACCAGTTGTTGAAGGCATGGATTTTATTATATAAATAAAACAAAGGAGAATCGCACATGGTTCTTAAAATTTGATTGAAACGACAATTCATTGCTACGACTCGCAAACTTTAGATAAATTATTGGATACAACTGCAGACTCTCGCGGCACTTGTTAAATCGAGACTGTCGTGGGAAGATCCAGTGAAATTTAAATAATCGGCAATTACGAACGAGCCAAGCGTGAATTTCGCGCGAAAGCGTATCCGCCCGCCGGTCGAGCACACCGACGCTATGCCGATGTAATTTCCTGATGCATGACCGCACCAACGCCGACGCCGCAGCATCCGATCTAATGCTGCAGCGCGCACCAATCGAGAAACTATAGGTATGCCAACAAGACTCGGCGACCGCTGAACATATATAGATAGTCTCTCGTGTTGACAAGAGGTTCGCTTGATCGTTCGTTGCAATTTCTCACGGAATTTGAATTCGCGCGCAATCATCTTTCAGTGGAACAACTTAATTACGTATTCTAAGAAATTTCAAATCCCGTTTGAATACAAATTATCTCGCGGAAAATATAAAAAAAAGCGTTACTCAAAAAGACTTTTTTTTTTTCAAATTTAATTCCAATTTAATTTAATTTATTAAAATTGTTTCTTACTTCAATTAGTTTTCTCTATGAGACATTTAATTAGTAGACCATTTTTTTCGCCACGGAAAAAAGAGCGGATAAGAAAAAGACATTTTCCAAGTTTAATGAATTTTATGTAAAATAGAAATGTGATATTGTTTTTACTTTCACCGAGCGCAATGTTACCCCGTTTGGAGATGTATTCGCAATAGGGATGAGCACATCTATAGTATACGTGACATGAATCTATACATTTTCAGTACTGCCAGTAAAAAACGAACGCAGCCATATATTCAATAATTCCAATCAAA
>QVNV01012757.1:0-19712 GCA_014825455.1 Pseudomyrmex pallidus
TATTATTATTATTAATTATTAAAATTGATTGATATTTGTCTAAATGAGAGTGTTTTATTTGACCCCATTACTTTTTCCTTTAAAGTAATAAAAAAAGGTTTAGCAATTTTCATACATTTTTGCAAAAATTGCTTAGCACTAAAACGGTTAAATATAAAAGTAAAATTTAAATTGATATAATAATTGTCTTTTGCAACTTATTCTCCCTCTTCCCCTCTGGCAACGCGCGAGTAATATATTACGCGCGCCGTATTTCTGTCTCGTTGTCGATATTATAAACGTCACGTAGCGCAAACGCAGCTCCGATTTGACTCTCGCCGCTCGAGACTTTTGCTGCCTTATCATATCGGGCTTGTGGTGGTTAGTACCACGTAATTGCCCGGTCTTATTACATCGTCGGGAGTACAACGTCGCTGTTACTTTAATAGCGTGTAATTGTGAGCGGAGGATAGGCTCCGGCGATATCCAATCGAACATGAAATCTATTCCCCCTCCCGCCCCGCGATCGCCTGCCATTGGTGATTCTCGATCGGCATCGATTGAGACACTAACCAACCAGAAAATGGAGACATTATCCGCGCGAAATTAAGATAGCGATCTGTGGCCGGTAAATTTTTAAAGGGCGCGCTGGAAATTGCCGATCCCGCAGGTTTCTAATCTCTTAACGATCCCTCGAGATCGGCTTAAGACAATAGGGGAAAAGAAAAAAAAACCGAAAAGAGTCGTCGCAAACGACGGATGTGAATTTTCCGACGCTCTGAAATACGGTAAGT
This sequence comes from Pseudomyrmex pallidus, assembly GCA_014825455.1. Classification (NCBI taxonomy): domain Eukaryota; kingdom Metazoa; phylum Arthropoda; class Insecta; order Hymenoptera; family Formicidae; genus Pseudomyrmex; species Pseudomyrmex pallidus. Next base: position 774 of record QVNV01012757.1, read on the forward strand.
GCTTCTTCGAAGCGGAAAGCGCGAGATTTTCGGCGGAAAAGTGTGCTACTGCACGTCGATGTACTCATCAACTCAACTGCGTCACAACTTGAAGCATATTCTCTGCCGATTTTAATCAGTTTTGGTCGCACGTTGTTGTTATTTTGCTTAAGAACGCGCGCGTACCGAAGCAATATAATTATCGAGATGAAGTCGTGACTCCCGTAAGAGATAATTATTCCATTTATGTTCTACGAGATTATCTCTCTCTCTGTTCGAACGGTTCTTCTATTTCGTCACTTTTATTGCAAATTACTTAACGCAATGATTGGATCAAACTCGTCAAACTCGTGTCGTAAATATTAATATCAAACAGTCGCGCGCGAAGTTTATTATTAATAAACACACACAGCGAGATGTATAATCGAATAAACAAGAAAATGACAAAGTTCAAGAGCGATGCGAGAGATTCGCATCGTACTTTCCCTTCGACGTTGCGTCACGCCGCGCAGGCTTAAAAAAAACATATGAAAGGATCGTTTAAATAAATCTTCGGGCCGTTGATGTTTCGCGCGCGGTGTACGAGCCTCATTACCATTCGATCCGAACACACGCGATTGTTGTAAAAGCACTTTCTCAGAGGAAAATATATGTACCGGAGCGAGAGTCGCTACCGCCGGGAGTAGCTCTGCTTTCGTAGGCAGAGATCGGGCGGAAATAGGGCGCTACTTCGTTAGTATAAACCGCAGAACGGGAACGTGATCCGATCATCCGTCGCTCGGCCGGTTCTTCGAGTTGCGGGTGGAACGATATATATCTGATCTCTCGCATCGCGCGAGAAGCGCGCAATATCTCGACCATTGCGTTTTGTGTTCGTTGAATAATATCCCACCGGCATGCGCGAGAAAAAGAAACACCTTTGCTCTCGCGCGCCGTATTTTTAAAACGTATACCCACACTTCAAATGGCCGACTCTCATCGCGTGACCCTAGCGTATATTAATCAAATTAAATTCGCATTTCCATAAAACCGCGACTGAAATTTGAAATTAAAGCGCGCGTGTCCTCGCGGCGCGTAATAATTAGCTCTGCAAAAATTGTCATCATTTCCGACGAGATTAGTGTTTGATCGCTGAATCACTTACGGCGCGAGCAAAGAGCGCGGCAAGTATGATAATTAAAAAAGCCCGCGGTGAGAAAATAAAGTGGAAAACGTTCGCGCGGTGTCGTTTATCGTGAAGGATTATCCGCGACGGACAAGAAAATTTAAAGATGGCAACGCTCCGACGCGATTGGTGTTTATTTTTCACTTTTATCTGATCTCGAACCGAGAAAAGAAGCGCTGCGAAGAAGAACCGTTTTTCATTTGAAAAAGAAGAAATATTTCGCGCAAAGTTGTTGCAATTTCTTGGACGGAACTCGTTCGAAATGAAACTCTTCGGGTCGACGTAGATGTCTTGCGAGATAATTTCGGGAAGGTAAGATCTGCTAAACGAACAACACTGGAGCAACCTGGTGGAGAGTGACCGGGAGACCGAAAAGACGTTTTCATTCTGACGCGAGTTCGTGAGAAATCGTGCGCGGAGTTATCGCTGAAATTTCAGCCGGCTCCATTTATCAGGCCGGGCTCCTCGCGGCGCCTCTTCAGGCGCGCTGTGGCTGGACCGCGCGGCGTATCGCGACCACGGGAGTGAGAGAGCGGAGAGGGAAGAATCCAGATGCTGTGGAGAAACGTTACGTACACGAAGTTTGAGTCGGACGATAGCGATCTCTCACGGGGAATTTCTCGGTAACATTATAAGTCTCGGGCTTTTGAATAACTTGAATAATCATTTCGCGGATTCTGTGAATATCGCTCTCGTACGATGATGATCTCGCTCTCTTTTTATTTTCCTTTCCACGCTCCGTATAAAAATTAAATACACAATCTAGAAATTCTCAAGAAGCTCGCGAGAGAACACAAGTGGAGATGTGAAAATAAAAGTTGAAGCGCACGATACGAAACACAGATACAATACGTTTAACTTTTTCTCGGAAAATACGCAGAAAGTTAATTGATTTTGTATTAATTGTGCGATAGCAATTAAAAAAAGAAAAAAAAGTTTCTTCACGTCGCACTGGGGATCGATTAAATTCTAGATTTTGTACTTCCGCAATTTCGCCGTCACTATTTACTATTTCGCAAATGAAGGCGCGCAAGAGTGTGTATACTCCATTCGAGCTTAGTAGTCGCGTAGTTCATTAAGTCGAGGAGTATGGCAACTATTTACGTGATAGAAGTACGTAATTATTTACCTTCCCCACGAGGTATACGCAGTTCACAAAGTGTCTGCATAAACGTGTTCGATAAATAGACTTGTTTATACAAGAACGCCGCGTCGAATGTTGACGCTTTATAATATGCAATCGTTTCTTTTTCTTTTGTTAAAAAAAAAAAAAAAAAAACACTCTGAGGCACAAAAAACATTCTCCGCGTAGACAGATGTAAAAACTCTTGTTCCAACTGTTTTTGCGAGAAAGATATTTTCTCTCTCTCTCTCTTTTTCTCGAATAAAAATATATTGCTGTATATCGGCGGATTAACGGAAAGCGAACGGCTTATCGAGCCATGTTAGATCGATAACAGGATGTAGCACGCCGAGTCGTCGTTATTAGAGCGCGCGTTTAATGAGTTGTTGTGTAATAATTTAACGAATCCGCCAGCAGAAATTGCCCGCGTTCATGACGCTGCGCCATTAATTAAGTCGCTGGAGTTTCAACGGCTGAGTAGTCAGGCAACGTATTCCGTGTCAGAGGTAAGGTGCAATAATTCAGATTATATGGCGGTGAAGACCGACTTGACTTTGTGTATACTAATAACTTCAAAGGAGCGTATTAGCGCTGTTCGTGCTCGAGCTGGCGCGCATCTAAGCGGCGTTTCAAGCACACAACTTGTATACACGATCGAACCAGATGTCCACCACTCCGTATAATTTATAAATACACTAAGTTTTTCCGAAAAAAACATCAGACTTTTGTTGCACAACACAATTTATTCGCGAGCGATATATAAATAAATATTTAATAAATAAATGTTAAACCTATAAGTTTTTTCTCACTCGTCGCATAAAAAAATTGTTTGCGTACGGTAAAAAGGAAACTGTTAATTTTATCACATGTCCTAGACAATTCTCTAAATTTTAAATTGAATTAACTCATTTGTCACTTATTGACAAAGTAATACACTAGCAATGTTAAATAATTGACACGATACTTTATATTTATATTTTTTTTATTTCGACTTTAAGTATGATATAAAACATATAATTAAAATCTACATGGAAGAGTAGTTACAATAACTCGTAAGAAATGTGCTTCAACAGAATATTTACTTTTTCTGTTAAATTAATACATGATAAAATAATTATTTTAACTTTGATTTTAATAAATTTGATTATTTTGTGTCAAAGTTCATGATTATATTAAGATTTATTTTTATTTTTCTTGGAATATTGAATTGACTTTGTCAGATTAATTGAAATAATTGTGTTAAAGCACTCAAATAATATTCTATCTTCAGGTGACATACATAAAATATTAAGTTGTGAAGTTGACACAAATCTAACACACAAAAACGTTGCAAAAATAATGATATATATCAATTATATCTCAATTTTACATTGAAGTAATAATCAAAACGCGGTGACACAAGAAAATTTTAATATATAAATAACTTGCGATTTTTTACTGTGTATATATAGTATGTTATTTTTGCTTGTATATATAGTATGTTATTTTTGTATCGTGTGAATGTATACGTACCATGTGCGTACCATGTACGAGCTTGCAAAGATAATCGCGAGATAAGTGAGTCTTTGAGCGAACTCGATCCACTTACAATTAACAGCAAAATGCTAGGGATTCCATTATAGCAAACGCTTTCTCTCTCTTTCTCTCTCAAGACTTTATTATCATAACCTATTTCATTTCTAAACTCTGACATTTCTCGAAGACACGTTGAACTTCATCGTAACTTGAGCGTCGTTTCCACGAAGGCATACATTTGTCTTCGCGTACGGGAGGACGGAAGGATAAGGAAGCTCCAAACTTTCTACTAAATTATCCTTTCAACTTGAGGCATCGTCGCGGAGTTAAATAGAGAGAGATCAAACTTAAAATAATTCAAATTACAAGAATTTAAGGAAATGCGTTTACGCACGAGCTTATCTTACTCTTAAATGAACACGATCGAGTTCATTCGGTCGTTCGATTATGTGCATTTTAAATTCACTCGAATGAATGATCGAGAATCGATACACGAGCAAAACCGGAGATGAACGATAATTAAAGTTAGTTATTTATTTCCAACACATTTTCAGCGGCATTAAAGCGGCTCGCCAAATATATTTAAGTACGTCGGGGTCATCTAAACCTGAGAAGAACACACACTCTTGCGACCACATTCTTGAGGATGTATCGTTTTACGAGAACTTGTCGCGTCTGGGTTTGCAAAGTGTCTGGCTAAACCCGGCAGACACCGTAAAACCAGGATATTTAGAACCGCTTCCGAGATCCCAACGTCTGTAATGACTATTTAAGTAATTCTGAAACCAGCCACCTCGAGTTAACCTAATTGACACAACTGCCACTTAACAGATCTATTACACCGGGCGTACGGTACACCTTCCAGCCGCGGCTGGATTAAATAGGCTCAATTTCACCGCCGGCGATGTCTTTCTTGCTGCGCGCTTCGAGTCCCATGAAATATTGCACCGTGTACACACGCTGTCTTTAACGATAAATAAACTCGAGCATGCGCGAGTTGATGTACTAAAGCGAGGCCAAAGTTAAATAAATCATTTAGGTAACAAAACGAAGCAAATATCGAAGGTGCACAAGAGTAAAAGTTGCGCGGCGAAGAACGACGTTATTTATGATATAAACGAAACAAACATCGGTGGAACGCTAATAAAGCACATAAATTGACATTAATCGCCAATGGAGACATATCGATAAATGGTTCGGTGATCCTGTAGCGCGGATTTAAAGTAAACTCGGCCATCCGAGCCCCGCGGCTTGAGAGATTGACGTTGTAACTCCGATATATAGTTGGGTCATAAAATCGTTTTTATAGACCGAGTGATGCAGATATAAATACTGGACGTATCGGATCTGAGATATATAGCGAAACGATAAATTTCCCCGCACTTGATCCCGCGAACATCCTCCAGCGACGCGCCACAGATCCTGGAAACACGGCCGGATCATCATTGTGAATATTAAAAGCTTCTCTACGTATATATTTCTCCCGGTAATATTACACAGCTTCTCATAAAACTGTCTCAAAACTGTATTTTCTCGTCTCGAAGAAATGTACGTTTTTATTATTGTATCTCGCGTGATATGAAATATCGTATTTCAAAGATCTCGCGAGAGATCGCGAAGATCGAAATTAATCGTACGAGAAGAACTGCGAGACATGTTTGTGAACCCGGTCAGAAGATTGCCAAATTCAATTGAATTAATTCACGACGTGCCGCGATGAAGTAAAAACAAAAACATCTGCGAGAAGATCGATACGTATGTGTGTGTGTGAAGTATTTTTTATAGTTCTCGGTATAATAAAAACCTCGCGCGCACATCGTAATTCGCACGTCGTTCAATAATTCCCCCAAGGTCAAGCTAAGAAAGCAATAATGGAGTTGTGATCGTCCGTGCACTTGAGAGCATCGCGTAAAGACGACTTTATGACTATTCCGAAGTACACTCGGAGTGGTGTAAAGCTCTTGCAATGAGATACTAAAAGTAAAAAGTCTCGAAATTTATGTACGATGTAATATCCGCGCCCTCGTGGCGCGAACATAACAGCGCGAGCGATTGCAAATATTGTTGTGTACTGTTGTGCGTCGTGTCAGCAATGTGCAAATAGATATAACCGCCGGCGCGTATTCGCGATTTAATTTGGTGCATATTTTTGCACGCGCCGAGGCTGACATGAAATACTTCCATATCGAGCGATATCGGCATGAGAAGGAAAACAGAATCAATATGTAAAAAAAAAAGAAAAAACAACCACCGAATTTCCAATTAATCTGAGTTACGTGGCTTAAAATTGTTTAATTAAAAAGTTATTCGAAACTGTTCGATTTAGTTGGATATTTGAAATCAGTGCTTTTTATCTGAATATTTAAAATGGCTGCCTGTTTGTAAACATATTGAAATTATTAACGATATTCTGTTACAAGGATGCAACAATGTCGGATATTAAAATACAACAGTGCGTCTTATTTCGCGCCAGCATTTCGTATTCGTTCGTTTTTTTCATTGACATTCTTATCCCGACGCGGTTAAAGTCGAGTCGACCTTCCTTTCGCAATAATTGTCTTTGCGATTAATAAGAACGCGCGCAGCAGAGAGTCTCCGCGCGGCGGAAGCTTCTCTTATGAGAAGCGACAGAACTTATAATGGTCGATATCTCTTTAAATTCCGTTCGCGGAGCCGCAGTTGGCGCGATGGTCTCCAAGGACAGAAACTGTCTCCTGGCAATCTGCCGGACGAACCTTTAGCAGCATCCTGCCCCATGTACTTTCCACATTTTTCCTCGCGAAACATCCTTCCGGCAAGAAAAATTACAGAGCGGCTACATACATATATCCGTAAATGTGATGTCTGACAATGGCGCGCAGGACGTACACAAGTGGCCTTCGAAATCGACGGTGTTCGCAAAAAAAAAAAAAAAAACACCTTGGATTCTGAGATTTCCATCTCGTCAGACGCACAATGCACCGTGTAAATAACAAGTATGATAATTTTTTTTTTTTTTAGAGAGAAACTAACTCTCTCTCAAAGTAGCTTTAAAACTTCGTAACTAGCACATTGTTAGCGAAGAACATGGAATATTCCTTCCGCAAGTTGCTGCGTAAAATACGAAAGTTTCGTATATTTTCGTTTCGATTATGAGAGAGAGCTGTAAGCTCCTAATGAAATTACTTGTTAACTGAAATACGACGTTAAAAAAGCGCGCGATAGTTAAAAAAAAAAAAAAAGTATCGTTTCCCACGTGATCGAATTTATTTTCGAGCCGTAGATCTTTCGCGGATTATTACAGAGCGCGTCCGCGCGATAAGTCGTCGCCGTTATTGCTGCCAATTAGTCACTCTCTGCCTCGATATACAGGCCGCTTCAAGTGTGCGGAGTGTGCACATATATATGTATAGGTGCGCAGGGATGGAACGTGGCTTGCAGAGAGAATTCATTGGTGGCCAAGAGATTGCGCGAACGTGACGTACACCACCTAGGGGGTTGACCGGAACACCGGTGGCTTTGCAGGCAGCTTGTAGATGGCCAAAATAGGGTTGACCGCAACGTCGTGAAGGGACCGACGAAGAAAGAAAATTGCCAAGGGAGAGAAAGAGACGCATCTCCGTGCCTTGAAACGGCGGAGGAAATTCGGTCTCCGCGAGACCGTTTATATGCACGATGTTTGCCTTGTGGGCGTCAAATATTTGCGGGTTTCATTCTCTCATTAGAGCGGAAAAAGCTTCTGTAACCGCGTATTAATGCGTAATCAGACTATTAATATGTAATAAAAGCGTTATGCGTTTATTGCATTAAGCTTAATAAATAAACAAAACGCTTAATGTTTTTGTTTTTCGATCAATAAAACAACTGAAGTATTAAACGTTTCAATCTGTATAAACGCACATACGCGACAAAAATATATGCGAAAAATATAGCTAAAACATATACACTACATATACGCCGCTGCGAAATAATTGCAATTATACGAGATTGATATCAACCACGGTATTATATTTTATTAGAGATGCTTGTGGCGCCGTTATGGCACACTAATCTCGGGCTTTAGCGCCAGCGTTCAATATGCACAATGCTTCTTCGCATATACATGGGTTCACCAATAAATTTACCAGATGTGCAAATAATTAAGCCGAGAATCCTCGCGTTGTTCACAATTCGCGCGTGTATACAGGAAATGGCGCGGAAACCGCGCGCACACGTTCTTCGCAACACACGCGGAAAATTTCGCGTCGCGTTTGATGAATCGTATTCAAAATCGTATTTTGACAAAGCCGAATATTTGTGACAATTTTTCCGCGCGAAAATGAACGCGCGCCATCGTCGCCGCGCAACACGTACATAGGAATTTCTCCGAAGAAAGGCTCTATCGGAGCGAATCGAAAATGTAGGCGAAGCGTAATCAAGCGAGAAAAGCCGCCAACAATGGCTGAATATGGCGACCATCTCGGATCAATCCAAAGTAATTTTCGAATCGATTTTAATTCTCGCCTCTTTCTCGCCTATTCGGATTCAAATTACTTCCTTTGCAAAATTTACAAAGAAACACGCACGACAATTTCTTTCAATCCTTTATCTGTAAAATGTGCATATGTGTTTGCTCTTTTATACAAAATGTGTTTTGCGAAAATTGTTTTGCGAAAAATATTTTGAATTGCCTTACGTATTTCACATAAACAGAACAATAAAAAAAATATAAGAAACTGTTATTTAAGTGCAGCGTACAAATCGTTTTGTTGACACCAAGAGCACATCCAAACGTCATCGCCGTTGTCTCTGTCGGCGCTTTTTGAATGCACTCGGCACCACTCGCGCACTCGTTACACGCTGTAGGAAACAGCAATTTCTCCGAATCATTGTCTCGGGCCGACAATGATCGATGAACCGTGCGAAGCGAGGACAATTTGCCACGGGGAATTGTCCAGGAGAACTCCGACGGAAAACGTATATTACGCGCGCGTCGCGCGTATACGTGGCACGAAATTAATATCGCGATTTTCTGCTAACATTATGAGACTAATCTACGCTCAAATACGAGATATTTTTAAACGTACACCGATCGTTTTCAGAAAAGTACATATCTCTTTCGTCTCCTTCTTTCTAAAATCCATAGAACGCCGGTTTTCTCCATCGCTCTTTTGCCACGTTTTGCCTCGTGTAAAGTTGCACGCGCTTGTGCGCGCGAAAGATTTATCAGCGAGAAACAACTCGTTACTCGCGATTTCATTTTTGAATGATGATCAATCGAAGCAGCGCTTGCGACGCGTATTACGACGACGCGCGCCGATAAATGTCCGTGTCAAACGCTTATCCGGCTCGTCGAATAACGAACAAGTCGATTTCGAGTCACCGCGCCTTTAATAAATGAGTCAGAATTAATGCCGCAAGGAGATACGAAACCGCGACATAAACGCGACATTAATTATTATCCTCGCCCAGCGAGTCGTAAGCCTCCATTTAGGAAATTCTCTTTCACGTTGCTGAAGAGGTGGCATATTTCTGCGCGCCGTGCACAAAACTTACTTTCGCGGCTTCTGCAAGATTCATTAGCTGTTACCATCAGCGGATTAATTAGCTCTCGGAGGACCAATAAAGAGCCATGATTTACATCCTGATAAAAGAGACATGTCTCGGGAGAGGAGATAATTATTACACCCTCTTTTTCTATGTACGGATTACTTTTAGAAACCTAAAAGAACTTTGCGCGAGCAGCAGTTAATTGTATTTTTTTTTTTTTTTAAATTAAAATTCATCCGTTTTACAACAAAAAATATTATATCGAGATTAAGCGACGCGCGATTTCGTTTGATATCACATAAAATATCGACACATCCGATCGGCTTGAGGCTACATCTGTCTCTTTACTTCTCGCCATCAAGCCGATTGTTTTTTTCTTTTTTTTTTTCATAAAATAAAATAAGATCGAAAATGCATGCAAATGTTCTAAACGAGGGCAAGAGAGTCCTTTTTCTTTCTAGCACCTCGACACTGATTTCAATATTAATTCGAAGAAAAGGCACCGCGCGTCGCAGAAGTTTCCAAATCCATTACTTTGCATACGAATCGCCGGTGAATCGGAATAGAAATCGTCGACATACATTCGACGTGGTAGTAGCGCGGCGCGCGCTTGGCTTCTCCAAGTATAAACGCAAGAAAGTTTTAATTGCTTCCACTGTGAAACACATTTGCCGAGAGAGCGCGCACATGTTTAATAACCTACCTACCTCCAACGCACACAATGCGAGTGTGTCGCGGTATTGTACTCCGCGTTTCTATTTTACGCGACGAAAGATAAAAAACAACCTCTTCGAGGTATATGATGATTTCCATTAAAAAATCATCGAATATATGAACAACGATGTGGAAACATTTTGAGAATTGACGAAATAATTGACGAAGGCCGCGCGCAAACATTATTTGCAACATCGAGTGACCTACATACAAACACCGATGTGATGTTCAATCGAGCTTGCAAGTTCGGCAGGAACAGATGCTGCTTAATTACACAAACCGAATTATTCACGATAATCGAATATACGCAGCGCGTGTACGTCTTCGTGAGGGGTAAACTCGTGTTTCTCTCCAGGAATACTGGAAGCTTTCCAAACAATATATATATATATATATCCCCTATCTGGAGAATCGAGAATTTACGTATTCTCTGTAACTGGCTAAACTAATCTTTTTACACGCTCGTAAATATCGAACGATAAATTGACTAGCTCAATTGACTAACTTAATTTCTTCTTTAAACACAGAACATGTTCCAGAGTAAGAAATTTTTCATCGATCTTTGCTTTCTGCAAGCGATTTTTATTTTTCCCCACGCGGAATTTATGTTACGACTATACTATATACCATTAACCTTTGTATAATAATTAAATTACATCGGTAAACAAACGTGCGGTGCGTAACGTGTCTCTGGTTTGTAAAATGTTGTTAAATGTACTTCGCGATATCCTATAACAGAAATGTGTATTTACAGTGCAAACTTTGCAAACTCGAAGCACTCGCGGCACGTTGGAAATACACGTTCGCGGGCAGGTTCGTGTTATTACGTTTTCGCGAATAAAATAAAGTGTATCTGCTAAAATTCATCTCGGTCACGCGAGGGTACCGACTTATTGATCCTTGCCGCGCGATGAAAAGTTGAAGGATTCGCCGTGACGCTTCCGCTCTCGGGGCGCGCGTAATTAAATTTTTACGAATCGATTGTTCATCGAGACTTCACGACGTTGTTTCGCGCACTAAAATGTCGATGACCCAATTGTTTTGTTTCTTTTTTTTTTTTGTTTATTCTTGCGAGAGAGAGACGCGTATCGACGACTTTCTCGGAAATCGAGCACCTACTACTTTACATTCGCCCCATTCGAAACTGGATCAGATACAGGACGATTTAGGTAAACGTCTCGGCTCTGAATCCAACCTACGCCTCCTCGGATAACACTCAGACTTTACGTTTGTCGTCCCGTTTCTGTCGTCCTTTTTATTTTATGGATTTATTCCCCGCACGCGTGATAAAGCCTTTTCCCTCTCTCAAACGTAACTGCGCATCACTTACGCACACGCATATACGTTGTGGATATATTTATCGCGCGATATAAATGCGAGAGGCTTCGCGAAACGGATATGTCTCTCAGCGTAAAAACATTTTTAATTTTTTTTTTTTTCATACGCTATTGCGCGAAAACTTGCTACAGAATATATGAACACAACGGATAGAGATTACACGTGGAGATTGACGGTAAACTTGCACAGGATTAAGTAAACCCCGAGCGCACAGACGTGGACCCATCGGATAGCGGAATGGAAAGTGCGAAGGTGCCTTCTCGAGATTCGAACGGATAGATTTTGCAAAGTGAATTATTACGTTTGTAGGAAGTGCAACGTACAATTACCGCCCCGGGGCGCCCGAGAGCTGTTTTCATTGTACTCTTTCTATATTTTCCGCCACCTTTGTATCTACCATTCGAATCGACGGACGGCGTCTAAACATATTCGTACGCTCGAGGCTCCTTTATGTATGAACAGTACACGGTGATATACGCTTTATTTATGATGAATTAGAGGACGCATAATGCGATTGTTATAACTGCTTCGAGATTTTTGCGAATCCGAAGAATATTCTCACGGCTTCAAATACCGCGCGCGCGCGCGCGCCAACACAGTGTATGTATTTTTTCGTCCTTATTTGTATAAACACCTGGTATTTTTTTTACGCGTCATAGAAGTCCATAATTACACTGTCAGGTGTCTGCTTCCGTGATACACTCTGAACGCAAATTTGTGTTTCCCATGCACAATATCCCCCGACAGTTTGCCGTGTTGTTTCTTCTCTCTAGGGAACAGGTGAGAGAAGAGTACACGACATGGAAAAAAGTGAAAAAAACAAAAAAGGAGAAGAGGCGAGTAGCTTTATCCGACGCAGCCGAGCGGAAAATAGCTAATATTCTAAGACATCGGCGACATTGCGAATAAGATGGGGGAACGGGGGGCCTTTAACCGACGGCTCGTGTGTGTACATATACTCGGAAGAAATCTCCGTTCTCCTTTCTCTCGCTGCTCCTGCGGGTTAAAAAAGCTCCAAAATTTACCAACGACAAAAGATAACGTCCTGGCGTTTCAGTCTGATTCAAGTTTCTTCGAAACAAGAAAAGAGAAGCGGCAGCATCCTTTTTTTCTTCTGAAAAATTCGCGTTGCTACCTACAAGTAGATTTGGGTCAGAGCACAAAGATTATCTTGATGAACTTCCGCTCAACTTAAAACTTGGAAATCATCTCTTCTCTGTAAAATTAATTAGAGATCGAAAGTAAATTGTTTCGCGAAATATTTTTTATGTGTTTAACTGGTCACAATGAGGCCACGGACGTATAGATGCGTAACCTGTAGAGGAACAAACCGGGATGTCGTGAGATTACTCGCCGATGATTAAATCTTAATTACAAAAAACATAACAATGTCACCGATTTGATTTACACGAGGTTAAAGTTACCCTTCGGCCAATCAACAACGTGAGTACGTAATAAAATGATACCGTCGGGATAATTTAGGGAAGGATATGGCAAACGTTTATGAACTTTAGTTAACTGCTTGGTTAAGCCGTTTTGTGGTTCGTTAAAGGTTCGTATTTCATCACATAAATATCGTGGTGTACAATATAATTCGACAATATTATACTTTTCTTCTTTCGGCTCTTTGTACTAACAAGTTTAATGAATCTGTATATGCTCTCTCTCAAATAGATAAATTGTAAAGTTTTGTAACATAATTTTTTAAATAATAAAACATTGGTCCTGTAAACCCCGGACATTAATGTCCGAGCGATTCTTGAAACTGAGAAAATCTCAGTAACTATTTAAAAATAATTTCTAAAAAATATGTCAAAACTAATGTTGTTTTCTTGATATAGAACGTTGAATTAAAGAATTTTTATAGAGTTTTAACCGATAAAAAAATCGCGTCAGACATAAATGTCCAGAATTTACTGGATACGTGCCTAAAAAAAAACGTTTACGGGTTAAATGTGTGTGTGTGTGTGTGTGTGTGTGTGTGTGTGTGTGATGTGCACACGTATAAAATAAATTATAATTTTGAAATACGTTTGCAAGAAAACAAATTTGCGTTACTTAACAACGTGTCTGTGAATTATGAGAAGTCTGAGCTCCAAGAGCAAATTCCAGACTTACAACCCGATCGGCAGGTGAGATAATGGCGTTATACCGAGTTTACTCTCGTACTTTAGAGTTCTGTAATTCGCAATTGAGACAGCAGAGTATTAGTTTATTCCCTAAAGTGCCCCGTACCTCATCCACCGGTACACCAAGTTTACTCTTGTACTTCGGAAATCCATGAATTTGTGATATGCTCAACTAAATAGTGCGGTATTTTGCACCTCACCTCCACCCGAGATACTAATGTGTGCACGACACGTACATTTGTGCTGCAAAGTGCAAAATAATATGTACACTAAGAGTTCGATATAAATACATATGCTTTTTTTTTTTTTAACCAGTGTTATAAATTTCATATACTTCTCTCTCTTTGTCTCTCTGAATACCCGACTGTAACTGGCGCTTGTGAAGCCTATTCTGGTGTATACCGAGGTTTCAATTTATATGGAATCGTCTGTTGGCAAACACGAGCTCGATACATCCGCTTATAGCGAAACGAGACCAAGAATGATAGACGGAGGCAGAGAGAAAACCGACAGATAGGTAGTTACAGACAGACATGGGTAGAGGAAGTAGCGGAAGTTAGGCTGTTTCTGACGAGTCGCACATTTCCAAACACAATACCATTATATACTTGCTCACACTCACGCGTTAGAACTTGCGTCCAATATATTCAACGATATATTTCTCGAAGCGAGAGATACGTAGGTAAACCCAATATCGCGCTGACAGACGTTGTCTCGGCGTTTGTATTGCGACGCTGCAAAAAAAACATCGAGAACGTTGGCTGGCGCCAAATCATATCTCTTTTGTTCCTTGTTGGCCCTCGTGCGCGTCAGACGAGTACGATGAACAGGGTAACATGGTGACGAGAGAAGCTTGTGGACAAGCGCGTTTCTCTCTCTATCTCTCTCTCTCTGTACCGATGTGACCGCTTTACTAAAACGAACTCATTCAACAAGCGTCCGCTTTCAGACTAACGTCATCATGATGTGAAGAACTTAATAGAATGGTCAGTCAATATATCTGTGCTGTACTGACCGAGTTGATAATTTTAATAGAACATAGCGGGGCGAAATACGTGATTTTAATACGAAACGTCGGCAACAGAGAAAACGGAGAGAAGATATCTGACTTTGAATTTTATCGCTGGAAATCGGAATAAATGTTTGTTTAAGATTGGTTTTTTTTTGCAGCGTAAAAATCACAGAGTTAAAATTTACACAAAATCCGTTATAAAGTTATTTACTCAGCGGGAATAAATAGCGATGCATCAAAATAAGCGGCAGATATTGACGCGCGGAAAATCAAAAAAAGTAGTCTCGCAATTTTCATATCTCGCGCGCCAATAGTACTCTCTCAAATGCCAGTACGTTAAACGATATGAAGTACTATCGTAGACAATCTTTATCAGCTTTTGCGCGCACCGCGCGCTGTATAGGAAGCTCTCTCTTTCTCTCCGTGCGGCGATGTCCAATTACGTTTCACCGGATATAAATCATCGGAAATATTGCGCTCGTCGACGTTACCATTTGTTCAATACCGTTTATTTATAGCGCTTATTGCACAGTGATAGCTTTACAGTTATACATATTTATAAGCTGTCGGAGACCAAACACATTTCCACGCTGTGTTACGTTAGAAAAATATATGCATTAATCATAAATTACTGTCACAAATTATATGTATGTTTTAATACATATTATATATATATATATATACACATTTTTCAAGCCACCTCTTATGGAGAAGCACACGCACTACTAACTCGCGTATGAAAGCTCTTTAATGTTTTATTCATCCCATTTTGTGCGAAATTTCGGAAATGTGGATTGTACGTAAGTGGAATTACCGAACGCGTATAGCACGTGTTATTAATGCAACAATCCATCCCCCCCCCCCCCCCCCGAGGATGTGCTTTTTTTTTCTCCGTACCGGGCGTCGATTGGTTTAAATCACGATACACACTTGCGACTCGCTAACGCGCGCGGCGGCGTGCGGTCATCGCGCGCGGCGTTGGCGGTCCGCAAATTACAGACTTCGTTAGAATCCCCGTTATCTCGATACCTCATCTCTCTCCGCCGCGGGAATTATAAAAACAATTCAGATTTATACCTTACGGCTTATCACGCCGGGAGAAAGTTATCTACGTGCGCACGGCACGAGCGCGGTCCGAGCGCGCCCGTTATACTCGGGTTCGTTCGTTGCGGAGAGACGGAACCGATAAATCTCGGCGAAGAATGGTTTTGTTTCCACTAAAGATTGCAGAAAGAAAGGGAAAGAGAGAGAGAGAAAGAGAGAGGGTGGGAGGAAGACGTTCGATAAAAAGTCATTGTACGAGAGAAAATCGAAAGAGAGAGAGAGAGAGAGAATATATCTCGATTATCGTGAGAATGAAATTATTGTGAGCGCATCTCATCTTGCCGTCTACATGATTTCATTGAATCGTACATTTAAGTATAAATGTCGACGCCGATAGAAATCGCGTTGAATGAGAGAGGGATAGTTATCGGATTTCTCAATGGATAGAAATTAACGCGAAGATTGCGTCTTTTTTTTTTTTTTAAACGCAATTTCTAGTCCCGCTCTCGATAACCGTTTTCCTGTTTTTCCTGAGATTTGTATGCGCATGTGTATTTGTGCGCGCTTATCACGATGTTGTTAATATGCAAGGCGACGCGCGCATCGAGCGGAGAGAGGGAGAAAACCAAAAAAAAAAAAAAAAAAAAAACCCCCGAGAAGACTGAAATGGAGAAAGACCCGATGAGAAGCTCTCAACCGGCAACTTTAATAATTTATTTAGCCGCCGCGCACACTGTAATCCGAGATATTCATCCGGGTAATCGTAGACGGAGAGTCGCAACTGTGCCCCCTTCGAAATCGCGGCAATTATAACTGTACGCGGCGCAGCACTCACTCGAGTGGGGTATACCCCCGTGGAAGAAGAATCGCGCGCGCACGTACACGAGAGCGTTATGAGAAAACACCGCGCCACGGTGCTTCATTCGAGAATGTTGAGTGGTAACTGGCGGGATATGTAATCCCGCGCCCCCCCTCCTCCCCCCAAATGATGCAAATATATAACTTTAAAATAGATAATTGTGTGAAATTTAATGCCGGAAAATGCGAGAGATGCGGGAACGGAACGTCGAGCCGAGATGCAAGGAAGAGATTTGCGTATTACACTCGACGCGAGTCGTAACGCGAGTTTATCGCAACGCGTGACACGGTCGTACACACGCGGTCGCGAGTATGTACGTACGTACGTGCGGAATGCGAGGTCTTGAAATATATCGTGTCCCGGTCAGCGACGTGCGCGAAACACAACAGGAGGAGGCGAGGGTGAAGAGGACAGCCCACGCGCCTCAATAACCGATCACGATGCGCGCCCGCGTTGCCGAGCGTCCGCGCCGGACCCCGCGGGCAACGTGTACGAAGACAATGGCCGTAAATACTGGATGCGAGATGCTCGTCATCGTACGGGGAAGCGAGGCATAATTCACAATGGATGTATCTCTGTAAATCGCGCGAAAGCGTAAAAGCTCCATCTCGTGATTCGCCCAACCGAAGTATATTCGTTCGCCGATGCGCTATCGCGAGTGAACTTTGCCCGGGCGCCCGATCGAACGTGACTTTTCCGCGGGCGCACGTGCGGGCCCGCTATTTCGAAAGCGCGGAGAAGCCCGCCGAAGATTATCCCGCGGAGAGACGATCGGTTTCCGCAACAGCTCGAAACCGCGAACACGGGACGACGCGATTACAAACCTACGATCGATTTCCCCGGTCCGATCAACGCGGTCTCTTTACTGTATCAGAGATCTCCGTGTCTCTGAAAACATTCATCTCCCGACTGATGTATCGACACGCGTTCCACAGAATAAATATGTCGCTAGTCTCCACACATGTCAAAGTCCGTTCCGCATTGATCGGATTTTCATTGTCACGAATAAATCGGGAAAGACACGTGCGCGTTTTTTAAAATCAAACTTTCTCTGACTCTATTAGCAATGGTGTTAAATAAAATCGGCTTTTTAAACCGCGGATAATTATCGTCGGACTTTGCCTCGCGCACAAACTCGCACGAATTGCTCTTACTCTCGCGGTCATTAAAATCCTATTAAGATACGAATTTTCAGAAACGCGCGCGCGCGTTGTACTCCCAGCAAAATTGGAATAATTAGCGTGATTGTATTAGCCGTATAATCCGGCGCGACGTTCGTTCTCCTTTGCGTATATTTGCGTAATTCGAATGATTCTATCAAACGGCTCAGCGAGCCGCGTAGCTCGCGCTCTCCGTCTTTCCGTAAGTTCATTTTTGTTTTTTTTTTTTTACCCGTTAACAATTTGCTCATGATCAGAAAACTCGTCTCGCTCGTGACACTTCGATACGCCGCGGCGCGTCTTCTTCAAAACGTTAATGAGCACGTCGAGCGCGTTTCTCTCTCTCTATCTCGTCTGATAATCCCGAAGATTAATTATACGTGGTGAGTTATATATACGGGGAAGGGGGGGGGGAGAGATCCGTAAGTGTTAGCGTCACAGAACCGTTCTGGCGCGGAATAATAATAATCACACGTTCGAACGCTTGTTCTCGCGTAAATTACGCTCGCTCGCCTTATAATATACCAGAAAACTGCGGCGCGAAATTTGAACCGGACTGACAGTCCGCCACCGAGACAGCTCTTACTCTTTTTTTTTTTTTTTTCCACGTCGGAAAATACGCGAATCCCGCGGTGTGACGAACACACACTGCATTACCTAAAACAAAGGAGACTCGCGGCTGAATGTGTGAACATGAAAAGTGTCTGTCTTCCAGAATACACCGTTTTGTTCCCCGTTGGTTTTCGTCGCGCCGTTTCAGCGCTTTCGCCCCGCGAATGCAAGACTTGGTGAATAAAGCATTGTTCGGTCCTTCCTCCTCTTTCTCTCTCTCTCTCTTTCTATCCTGTACGTCCTCCTCTCTTCCGCGAGCGCGTCCAACGTCGACAGAAATCATAGAAATCTGCAAATGGAATCGCGCGTCGTCGTGCGCGCTTAAACAAACGTGCCTACATTGTGCCTAAACGAGAATCGGACCGAGTTTAAATGAATTCCGCACGCGACCGCCACGCGGAAGCTTGACAGCAGCGATACATTTGCGTTCGTTTCAATGACGCTCGTTTTCGATACCGGCACGTCGCGATGTGCGCATTTCTAATAATCCACCTCTTCGAACGTGAAGCTCGCGCAATAAAAGCGTAACTCGATCACGCGCGTTCCTCTGTCATCAAGTTCTTTTAAATGATTTTGTTGCCTGCGAATTTTTTATCAATATCTACATACACGATTCAAGTTATATAATAACAATGTTAACATCGGTCAGAGAGCAGGAAGGTTAACATGCGCAAATTAGGGATGAGCATATCTGGACGCTAATAAGCAATACAGTCTCAACCCACAAAAAATGAAATATTGAGATATTTATGTAGTGTGCTTCTTTAGCAATCAAAGAAAC
>QVNV01012758.1:0-23785 GCA_014825455.1 Pseudomyrmex pallidus
AAAAAAAAAAAAAAAAAAAAAAAAAAAAAAAAAAATACAACGTAGAAACGAATTCGCGCGCGAATTGAAAGCGCGGAACGGGTTTAACGCGTTTATCGCATCTGTACGTTTTAGTATAGCCAAAGAGAGAGAGAGAGAGAGAGAGTGGTCCATCGTTTGACGTAACTGCGCGAGACATAACTGCGCGTTAAATCGCTGATGGTGAATCTGAAGGTAATGAGAAACGC
Source organism: Pseudomyrmex pallidus (assembly GCA_014825455.1). NCBI lineage: Eukaryota > Metazoa > Arthropoda > Insecta > Hymenoptera > Formicidae > Pseudomyrmex > Pseudomyrmex pallidus. The sequence continues at coordinate 228 of QVNV01012758.1, forward strand.
AGGTATCACGTGACACACCGATAAACTCGCGTTAACTCCGGTTTCTCCGGTGGTGAGTAGTAACTCGGAGCCGTCTCTCTTTGGTGAAATATATAATTAAATTTTGCGAAAATTGCGCGCGAGCGGCAAGAGCACGCATCCGCGGGAGTGAAACTGAGAAGAGGATTAGGAGAATGCGCGTCGGAGTAGGGAACGATCGAGTTCGCAGTTTCCAACATCGCACAGAACAAGCACTGCCGAATTTCACTTCGCGAGATTATAAAGTTTCGATGATAGTACCGCGCGGAATTGCTCGGAATGATCGCTCTTAATTTTAATCTTCTCTCGACGATGCACGCGGAAAGTGATTTCTTCAAAAAAAAAAAAAAAAAAAAAAAAAAGATTGTCGTGTCGTCCACAAAATTTTCTTCAATTTTACACAATTTCTTGTTTGTTTCACGCAACTGCTGTTGCATGATTTTTTTTATTGCTTTAATATATACAAGCGCGACATATAATCAAATACTTTTCGTTGCGCTGAATGACTCAAGTACATCGTTCTATTTAGTAGGATATGTGACATCGACGTACACCTAACTTAGCGGGAAAGTCGGTGGCTTCCGTACTTTAAACCGGTCTATTTTTCAAGTGCTCAAACGGTTGCGGATCTACAGATACAGGGTAATCTTCGTCACATTTCGGATTCCCGCCGTCGGGAGTGGAAAGAGAGAGAGAGAGAAAGATAGATAGGACGCGCGGGAGGACGAGGAGAAAGTGAAAGGGTTGCTCCTGAGAGGAGCAAGCGGCGGGGCAAGTTTCGTCGCCGAGGCTCTCGAAAGTCACTTAACTTAGATTGCACGAGCGAAATGACTTTACTTCCCCCGGAAAACTTCGTTCCGTTGGAAAGGCATCTCTCCTCTCTCTGCAAGTACCAAAAAAGGGAAAAAAAAAAGAAAAACGGCGAATAAGGAGAAAAAGAGAAAAGCTGAGAAAGAGAGAGAAAAAGAGAAAGAGAAGGAGAGAGAGAGAGGTGTAGAGAGAAAGAAGAAGAGTGTACGTTCGCGCGAAAGGCGGTTTGAAGGCGATATTACATAGAGAAAGAGAAAGAGAGAAAGACAGAGAAAGAGACAGACGAAGATGCACGGAGAGGAAATACTACCACACCTTTGCACACATCCTCTCTTTGCGAGGACGAAGATACGGCTCGACTATTACCTGACACCTCCGTGCGGATTCAGCATTTACTTCGAGTTCGGAACGTTTACACGGGGTTTGCTCTGATTGGGCAAGGGATTTCTCGTCGCGTGATGAAAGGCGCGGGATGAGCTTGCGCTTTGAAGTAATATCCTTATTCCTCGAATGGAGTTGTCTCTCCCGGATTTACTACCGAAATTGCTTCGCGCTAGTCAACTGGTCTCTCACGATTCCGCCGGCGTGGAGAGAACATCCGAGTTTTACTCCTCGACGCGAAGTTACTCTAAGAGTTGATCTAATCTTTCGTAAATCGCGTGCATGTACGTACATACAGCACTTGTTTAATATTCCCTTTGATAATAATTTCCATTTGAAAAAAAAAAAAAACTATGCACATAGTTTTAACATTATTATGATTACATTTTCTTTTTAATAACGGAAGAATTGATTGACGCTGTTGTTAGCATGTTAAAATTCAAACAGCTTCGTTAATTTCGAGTTGGTTAAATGATCAACAAAAGCTAACTCGCGGATTTAGGACTAAATTATTGACATTCGCACGTTGCGTTTGCTCTTGCGCATATAAATGCGGAAACGTTTCCGCGCGCAATAATCAGAAACGTTGCTGCGACACACAACGCGCCCGCCCGCGCCACACGTCCTAGAATTGATTTTTAATTTGTCCTCGAACACGATACATGTTCGTTCGCAATCGCCTCCGTATGTTTGTTCTGTCTGGACCACGGAAAGGTCCGACAAACAACCGACACGTGTTCATTGCTGCCGACTGTCCGACTAACTCATGAAACGACCCTTGTCGATTCCCCAGGCTCCCGCCGGCCGCGTCGCTGGAAACGACACGAGAAAATCGATTATTCCGCAAGAACACTCATTTAAAAAAAAAAAAAAAAAAAAAAAAAAAAAAAAAAAAAAAAAAAAAATTTTTGCAAAGAGATTACCTCGTGCATTGTTACACGTTCGCGAAGTTACGTACACACGAAGTGCCACGGGTTTTACAAGCATGAATTTTTTTCTATCAAGTTACCGGTTTATTCCAATAGTTTTCGAAAATAATCAAATTTGTTTATACGTACGTGCACGACGCATTTCTGATATAAAACTAATGACCGCATATTTATTGGATATAGAATTATTAATTCTTAATGTTTCAAGTGTTTTATGTAGTAGTTTTAAATATTAATTATTAAATATTATTATTCCCAATTGTTTCACATGTTATAATGAAAATACTTTTTTTTCTTAATGTCCGACGAAGTGGCACAGTGCGGCCATTGGGACGAATGCCTTAATCGCTGACGAGATGTATAAAGTATCCATCAGACAATAACGTTGATATATTTCGCGAGCTCAATCAATGAGCACGTCAAATTGTTTCACGCGGCTTTGGCATTTTCGAAGGAATTAGAACGTCCGATTTTCCCGCTCGTTGAACAAATTGCTTCCACTCCGAAGCAATTCCTTCCCTTTTGATTTTCTCTCCCAGTTTTATCCAGTCACGAGCGTCAGTTCTTTTCTGCAGAGCGCACGGGCGCGACTCTCTCCGCGTTGTCGACATTTCGTCACGCGACAACCTTTGACAAAACACTCTCAATCATTTTCTAATCACACGCGCCTTGATACGCGCGCGGAATCTGTGTTCCGCGTATGTACGTATCAATATCTCCGAGAGCGCGCGTTAGCCTTGACTGGCGCGGCAAGGTGGAACGTTAGCCCCCAAATTGCGGCGCAGTTTGCCTACGGGTAGATCCGACCAGACGATAACGTAAACCCCGGCGCTATAGTTTATGGCTGAACGGTTCTCCGTACGCATACGCGCGCAATCCGCAATAAATGTGCAGCCGCACGCCCGCACGCCCGCCCGCGGTCGTGTGCGTTTCGCCGTATAGGAGCCGCAGACCGTGTGTGTGTATGTGTGTGTGTGTGTCTCTTCAGCTTGGCGCTTGTTATTATTGCAAAGCCCCTCTTGTGTGATCCGGGCGATAATAGATTAATTAATACGTCTTTCCTGTAATTGAGCGGCGTTTACGCCGTCGCGTTTCCGCCTTTCGGGATTGTGTGAAGGGTTGAGAAGGATAAGCGCTGCGCGAGCGCTATAGATGAGGATAAATGACGCGGTGAGTTCTTATCTTGTTTGATTAATGCGTGCTTAATGTGAAGAGGCGTCGATCGATGGGCGTTTTAATCTTCGCGAAACGATGTTAAATTATAATTATCTCGCATATCCAACAGCACCGTAACCAGCGCTGATCTGTTTGCAAAGATGACTTGAGAAATGCGAAGAAAAAGTATATCGCTAGTATCTTTTTTTTTTTTTTTTTACGCTTGCAGTTCCTCGAGAAATCGGTGCCGATTTTCGCAAATTTGCGATACCCTACCTGGATATCGCAAAGCTGTCGGTCTAATTATCGACAAAAGTAAATATTACATGTCGCATGTACGCACGTTCTATATACACACATAGCAATGTAAATAATACACTACATTAACACGTGAAGCAGGTAATTTGTTATCGGGCAAGCAGGTAGTTAGTGTACATGCAGCTGATTTGCAATCCGATCCGCGAGCGCCACGAGCACATCAGCAGGTTTATATAACGCGGGGAAATTGATATGACCGTACTAACGCTGATGTCGGCAATATGCAGCGCCTCCATATTCACGATTTTGTACATATTTGCACGCATCTCGCTTGCACCTCCGGCAGACACACCGGTGTGATTTACGTAAACGCGCGAAGAGACGCGCCGACGAATATTTATCTCTTCTCCTGGAAGAATTGTAGAGAAAGAGAGAGAAGAGATGTATAGCTAAGAGAACATATTGCATCTTACATTACATTTCGACGTTCGATTTCGAAAAATTGTTGATACAAAAATATATGTTACGTATAAATACGTTCACGTATGTGAGAATTCTCTTTAGTTTCTGTCTCGTTGCTTTTCAGCGTTACATATTTCTGTTATTCATCGTCACGCGCACATCAACGTGCCGCGCCCATTTATTTGTTCGCAAAGTGCTTAAAAAAAAAAAAAAAAAGAAAAAAAAAAGACTTCCATATTGATTCGAGAACTCATCGTTTTCGCGCGCGACGCGTACAGTACGTGTCAAATGCACTGTTACACGCATCACGTACGAAGTGGTCTCATAGGATATTCGTAGGGACAGCGCAAATAGTATACGCGGAGGCGCAGAACCCGCGTGTATACTCACCCCGGCACTTGCGCATTAATGCGTTTCGTCCATACGTCAAATATGTGTGTATATATATCCTCGCGTATATGTACGGTTAAACATATATTTGTACACGTGCCTGCTAGGGTCAAATCTGTTCGTATTAATTGGCAAACATTAAACTCGTTATGTGTATATTCGAGCTCTCCACCGCGCGCGTAGCGATAAAATGTTATTTCAAGTCGGTAAAAACGCATCTCATCAAATAAAAAATGTGTTTTTTTACATTTCATATACTTCACAACGTTGCACTTGTTATTTAAATGTATTGCGCTGTGTTTTTTGAAAAAAAAAAAGTTCTCGAATATTTTTTATAATTTTATTTTTATCGAATATACCTCTTTTACAAATTTACGCGCGTGCGCGCGCGCGTTTTGCAGAATATATATAAATATTTTAATTTTTATTACGCGTATATGTGTGTGTGTATGCGCGCGTATTATATCTCATGTTTATATATCATAGTTATATATTTTTCCTTGATATATTTTTATCGCGCATATATTGTTTGTTTATATATAAGCGCGTGTGTAGAATATCTAAATACTTCCGTCGCGCGCCCTCGATACACACACACACGGCGAACGCGCTGAAACGAGGCTGCAATGCGAAAAATAAAGAATAAGCTTTTTTTTTTTTGTGCTCCATATACACGCGTGTTGGTGCGCGACGTTAAGCGTTGACATCGTTATACGTGCAAATCGGACGTGTACAACGTCGATTGATGGAATCGATAATGTTTTAGTAACAAAAAGCGTGACGCTGTATATCGCTGTCATGTACCGCCCGTTCCATAAATTTGGCGTCATTTAATTCCTTCACTTAATCGGATGACGCGGGTACACGAACATTTCAACACGAACAAATTTGTAAAGCAAAGCACCGCTAGATTACACACACACAGATACACACATACGTACACTCGGTATTTTTCACGTTGTATATCTGTCCCTTCCACACAAGTCGTATTTTTTTTTCTCGAAATAAATATTTCACTTCCGGTGTATCGCGTCGTGTCTCTCGGCAAGGCAAATGTTTGTATTTGCTACAAAATTTTAAGACGTAAATTCGGCCGATAACGCGCGGCTTGGTTAGTGTGCGAGAAGTGAGAGAAAAAAAAAAGATGATGATTCTGAAAGTGACAGAAACAAGATCGGCAAGAAGCAAACGATAACCCGAGAGCGAAAGCTCGGAAAAACACGGGCGCGGGGAAAAACTTTTTCCGCAGCGAGACACAAATCAAAATATGCGCGCAGAAAATTGTCGTGGAGTCCCCCGTGCGCGCATATTGCGGTATCTGTCAAAACCTATCGCCGTATGCTATCTTCGTGCAGGTGCGATGGAGGCCGTTCCCGACCAATGGAAATTGCACGTGATTTCCGAACATTTTTTTTATCATCTCTGTTCTCTTCTTCGGTCGTCGTGCTCCCCCTCTGCGTTATTCTTTCCGCGTTATCCCTCTCTCCGCAGAGCGGAGGGATATATCGGTATCGTTCGCTCCACTTGTAAATCAAACGATATCGCGATGCCGCGGCGATGTCCGTGGGTTTTATTGGGGCATGATTTAAACGCGTATATCAAAAACACGCCTACAAATAACCTCTCTCTCTCTCTCTCTTTCTCTCCTCCGTACGTATCATCTAAAAGGATTTGTTTTATTGTGTAAATTACACAGAGAGGGGAAGTTGCGTGATGTATCAACGTTGAAACATATTATACGGGATGAAATAAAACGGTAATAACGACAAATGTGATTAGTGTTGGCGAGGAATTATCCGAATAAAACTCTCGGGGAAGGTGCTCGATTTGAATTTCACATTACACGCGAAAACTACTTATCCATTTTCAAGTAATTTATTGCATATTTATGTACACGTCACTCGTTTATTTCACGTACCGCGCAATGCACGCCGCGTATACGTTGACGGTAAAAACCGCAGGTAGTATACGCGATATACTAGAAGAATTAATATCGATTGCACTGGCGAATGAATATTCAGCGCGTGATTCGAGTCGTATTGTTACTACGCGTTCGCGCTCTAATGAGCGTGCGTTCCGTCATGATCAATTATCCTAATTGACAATTAGTCGCCAGACATCATGAGATATCAAGAGCGAAAAACACGACGTTAAATCGATGGAGTTAAAACACATACACGAAAAAAACCAACCCTTCGCGCATATACCAGTTATACGCGGAAGAATTTAAGTTGTGTGTGTGTGTGTGCGTGTGACAGATTTGTATTTATTTAAATTAATATATAAATTTTGAAATGGAGACATTTTTTTTATAAGAAAATGTGTGCAAAGCGTATGTTATATTTCTGTCTTTATTTGTACTTAAATAATTTTATTTTTTCTGTCGTTTCAATAATTCCTATTTGCTGAGATAAAAGTTGCTTATTAATAAAATGTGTATGCGTGTACGTCTTGTGTGACAAAACAGAAAAATCACATTACTTTTACTTTGTAATCCTGTGTGTATTTAAATTTGACAGACATATCGCGATTTAAATCTTAGAGATAAGCAAATACGATATGTATTTCAGTACAAATAGCTTCGATAAGCAATACGTATGCATATATGTATGTATGTGCGTACTAGGCACGCGCGTATTGTCAGAACTAGAGTATTGAAGGGAGAGTTATATCCGTCGGATTTATGGAGAAGATGGGGAGGGACGTCGGTTCATCGTTGCGTAGATACGGTACGATAAGTGGTGAGATTGACGCCTCTGTAAAAACGGCACATCTCTATACAAGTTCTCACTTTCCAATTTATATAAATAAATAAAAAGACCAAAAGAAAAAATCAGAACTTTTCGTATATTAAAAGACGCATATTTCAAACGAAATACTACACGCGCGGGTCGAATAAAAATTTTGAAAATATATAAAATATAATCCACATTTTTTATACATAAAAAAAAATAGACACGACTCTCTCTTGTGTGTAATGTAATTTTGTTAGAAACTATGTATTACTATTCCTGACTTAATTCCAAACCTCGAGGTTGCGTTTAGTGTTGTTAACACTAGGTGAGAAGAGCTTGCTTCCCGAGGACTCCGGTCAATGCATCGTCGAAATCGATTTTCAACACGCCGGTATGTGTCGATGGAAACTTCGTAACGTGAACAATGGACAACTTAGCGCGCAATATTGTAACGGTACATATATTTGTGTTAGATATATTAATGGTGAAACTTCGTCTTATATAAGTTTACTTAGTGAGCACATGTATATACATATACACATTTAGTACATCAATTTAGTTTAATTATCTAAAATACATCCTGTGTGTGTCTCTCTCTCCCTCTCAAAAAAAAAGGTGGAAAGTAAAATAAAAACAATAAATTAGAAAAAAATGTCTATGTAATTTAATCATTGTGTTAAATCACAGATAGGTAATAAATTATATCATCATTACGTGAAGCGGCGATGTACAAATAATAAGCGCAAATAACGCAAAGATTTCTTTTTGTACACACGTAAACGCGCTTTTACCCGATAAAGTTAAACGAACTTTTTTCACGTGAGAATGTCGAGCGGGACGAACTTTTTCGATTATCGCGATTTTATCGCGACTCGGTTCTGCGCTTTAAACGGCAAAATTGACTCGCAAAATTAATATCGCCAACGCGATGATGCAAACTTTCATACGATTGCGCGCGAAAGCGTTTCGCTCGGCGATTTAATTAGCATTCTCCGGCAGCTCCGGGAAGGCCGGGACTTTTGCTTTTCTTTTTCTCTATAGCTTGTGCTCAGAACCTTGCGGGGGGGTGGGAGGGAACAAAAATTTTTCCGTCGGATGTTCTCCCAATTAAAAATTCCGAATAACTGTGCGCGCCTAATTATCGCTCGTGCACGAACAGTCAGACGAAGTTCTTAATCAGCGACGGTTAATTGAGAAGCTGCCGCGGTGGAGAGAACGATCGCGACCAATTCCTACGAACAAAACCACTACCGCGGAAGCTCCGGATACGTATGCATCGCTGCCTCTCGGTTCTTTTTTCTTTCGGCGCTTCTTTTCCAGAGCTGAGTCGGTTAGTCCCTTTGTTTTTCACGGGAAAGGAAAGAGCAACAGGGAGAGAGCGAGATCGGGAAACTGCTTTTTCCACCATTTTCTTATAGCTATTTCTTGCAAGCTAATCTTACCGACGCGGTTTATTACGGTCTTTTCTTCTTTGTTTATAAATTCTTTGGTCGATATTTCTCTTAACGAGAAACTTGATAAATACGAGACGTCTTACGCGAGATTTATTCAACTTACAGAAAGCGAAGCTTATATTGCGAAGTCGCTTTAATTGCAAAAATCTGCGATTTTATTACTCATTGCGCGAGAAAAATGCACGTCTCCAAAAAAAAAAAAGCGCGTACTTGCTATATTTGCGCGGTCCGAGTTCGATTCTCGCGAAAGCTGATTTCAGTCATATTTTCCCGTATTTTTCTTAAAGAAAGAGAGAAAGGGAGGAAAACAGTCTCACAAATTGGAGAAAATATGCGGACGAAAGCAAAACGTCTCTGCGTTTTCACGTACTGCGTTTTCTTCGCGTGTCTTGATTAGGCAAACTTGGAAATGGCGCCGAGCGATTTGCAGGGCGTCGTAGTGATCAAATAGAACGTAATGAAATTTCAGTCCTACTAAATCCGCAATGAATGTGCATTCCGAGAAACCTTATCCGGTCTAAAAGGGAGACTGCGGAAGAAGGCGTGAAAGGGGGGAAAGAGGGAAAGGAAGCGCCGTCACTCCGGGGGAGCGATTAACGATCGTTGATAAAACGCCCCGATGGCTAGCTGGGGGCAGAGAGATTGACTACCTTCGCGCAATAACGTCGGGTATGGCACTAGCAATCTAGTTTATTAATTCGTTCGCTACTTGGAAGAACGAGCGCGATAATTTAATTTGCGCGTGTAATTAGATAATTGCTGCCGACTGATAAAAAATTAAAAATATTTCAAAAATCTCGCGCGAATCACGTGGAAAGGCAATGAAATATTTTTCGATTATATAAAAAGTAAGAGAAAAAGAGAGAGGAATTTCTCTCTTTGCAACAAATAAATTATATTTTCTCTAAAAAGGGATATTGTCAGAGAACTAATTAATATAGGTATATATATATAATATATATATATATATATATATACGTTGCGTAATTTCGGCATATAGCTTCATCGTAATTTGGCTTAATTAAGTGGAGAGTTTGTTATCATTAAATATGCTGCATGTTCGTAAAATTTAATGTAACACTTAACGTACGTTCGATTAAATTGACGTATCGCCCTGGCCGTTACGTTCATTAACGAACTGTCGTCACGTTTTGTATCTCATCGACGTTATACTCCTCGCGATAATTGTCGCTAATTACGCTTTATTTGAACGAACGCGCCATTATATTTCTCTACTTTCTTCGGCCACTGTCCGGTCTTGTTACAACGATCGTTCTAATGAATCGTCATCACAGATCCCGTGCTTCCGATTCATTTTTCATTCCAATTTTTAATTTCAAACGTCGCAACGTTTCAGCGTCACTTCGTATCCTCAAGCACGCGCGTAACGTCAAACCGCGCTCGTTCGAATATCTTCAACTTTTTCAAAGAGAATACAAACAGATAGAAAAACAATTTTGACACGCTTTGACAGTTCTTTTTTTTTTTTTTCTATCGCAAATCCGATAGCGTTACACGCGTCTCTCTGCTCTGTAGCGAATAGAACTTAAGTTTTTTTTTGTTTTTTATTTTTTAATAGGCACAATCTGCCGCTGGATGGATCAATTAATCCCAGATTGTATTGAACGATGTGTTGATTCCGGCTCGTACCTGTTATCAGGGTATACATCACGTACCGTCAAACAATGACAATCGATATTCGCAGCGCGCCGCCCGCTGAAATTGCGCGCAGTTTACACAGAATTGCGCTTTTTTTCCAGGAGAAACCCGTGTAACGGATAATTCGTGTGAATAGCCCCTCACTTGGTTTGACGCTAAAATACTTCCGCAACAAAGAGGTGAAGGGAATAAAATTGCCTTTTTCCGCACAGCTGCAGTCTCAATGTAATGAAAGCTTGCATCGCGGGCGTACGCGCCGCTGCGCTCACCCTCTTCTTTCATCTCCTTCTCTTTTAGCATTCATCCCTCGGCTGCCATACCGGCTCGTCTTTCCCGCGAGCGCACTTTTTCACGTCTTCTTCCGTTTGTTCATACCTTCAATTATTTACCGTAGCCGTGGAAACGGGAAGGACGAACGTTTTATCGTATATCCTCGTTAAAATGGTAAATGGAATGACACGATAAAGAGGGAAATTCTCTACGGAGTCTGTCTGAAAAGGTGAGGTTTTAGCAATTTAAGATTTTTTTTCAAAAGTTGCCATCTCGTTGTTATTACGGGAATAGCAGAGTTCGTCAGAGTTTCCTTATCGATACATCGTTAGAATTTATCCTGGCATTTGTCGAACAGTTTTGGGAGAAAACGAAGAAAAAACAAAAGGCAGGGTAAAATTTCGTCGCGACGAGCATTAAAAAATTCGCCCTTTGCACTGTATCGATAGCCGCAAAGTCAGGACCTTCGCGAACATATGCTCTTTATGTATCTTGCAAACTGTTGAAATTAATCGCGCGCAGATTCGTTAGCTATCGCCGACCCTCTTCCCCCTTTTTCCTCCCGCACACTCGGAAAATTAACGAAATTCTGTAATTGAGTAACGGGTCATGTAATATTCACTTTGTTCTCGTGACGCCGGATCAATATTTAATAATTGTTTCAATCTACGCCAAAACAACAAATTTATTGGCTCGAACGATTACCCCGCTCGTCGACAATCGCGCCCGGAGGGAGCTCGCGAGCGAGCGACTAAATAAAGCGCGGAGAGATAATTGAATATTAAGAATTTTGCCAGACAAAGCTAGCGAGCGAGCGATGGGAGAGAAGAGGAAGGAACACAAGCGCAGAACGAGCAACCCGGAGGAAGAAACAGAGCAAATTTTCGCGAAACGAACGAGTTGCGACTGATTTTAATTAAAGACAAACATCTCGTTCAACTAGACAACGAAGCGACGCTCTTTCGCGGCCAACTCCGAAGAACAACCGTTCCCGAAAGACTTGTTCGCGTTTTTTACTTCTTCTACTTTGTCTTTCTTCGTCCTCTCTCTCTCTCTCTCTTTCTCTCTCTCACCCTATTTACTTTTCTCCTTTTTTCTTCCTCTTCGCAGCTGATTTTTCGCGGCATTCGCCCTCGGCTCTTTTGCGCCAACTATCCGACGAAAACCTCGGACAAGACCTGTAAAACACACGATGAGAGAGCTTGCGATATATAAAGGGAAAACGGAAAGCCGTTCGAGGAAAGAGGCCGTTAAACGAGTGCAGATAATTTTCCAAAGAGGCATATGAGTGCGGAGAGAGAGAAAGAGAAAGGGGGTTGAGAGCTTGAACCTCGAGCCGAGATAATTTGCGAAAAGTGACGCCAGCTTGCTCAAACGACCCTTGCTCTCCTCTCTCGCTTCTCTCTGCTGCATCCTCTTTCACTCGTTTCAACACGAAGTGTACATACAGACACTTAAAATTGGTCACTTTTAGAGGTGGCAACTGTCGCCAAATTAAAACGGTTTCTGCGCTTTAAATTACATATTTTTTCTTTCTTAAGAGAAGCAAAAAAGAAGAGAAGAAACAGTGGGAAAGACACGTAAGAAGAAAAAGTACTTGGATGGTTGATACAAATTTTTTAGAATATTTTTAACACACACACACACACACAAGTGTGATAAATAATTCCTACACTTTCTTATGTCAAACGAGACACGACGAAAGAAAGTAGCTACCACTACCCCACGCTGTTCGCTACTACTTATACTTTCAACCCCTCGTATATCGTGTCGACTTTCTTGCAACGGAACGTTGCGCGGAGAGTCGTACCGTATCGCTTTACCGGTGAAACAAGGTGGACTCTAATGAATAACGAATGAGAGAAGAAAGACCGGGTGCAGAATGGAAGAGTAAAAGATTAGCTTCTAGCGATATTCCTTCCATCGCATCTATCTTCTTTATTGCAAATTCGACCAGTCGACGTGACGCCGCGCGCTCCACACACGCGCCACAAGGAACAATAAATGACTTCTCCGGAATTCCATCCGACGCCGAAGCGCGCGCGCGCGCGCACACACACACCCACGTTCGCGACGCGGAATCGCGATAAATGACTCAGATAAAATGAATCGCGGAAACTGCTATTCAAGAATTGTCGCATTGCGCTCGGTCGATGCGTCGGTATCGATTGATTCGGTCGTTACTTCGCACATTTACAGTCCGTGTGTCACGTAAGGAAACACATAGAAGTAATAGTAATAATAATACGAAATTAATACAGTAGACTCTCGCTATAGATCCGCTGAAGGAGCGGAAAATTCTTGGAAACGAATCTACAGCAAAGGCTCTCTCCACGCCTTGATCAGGCACGATGCACGAGACTATTGAGCATGGCGAGGTAAAGCCGCCGCTCTCCGCGCGGGCATTTTTGTAGCATTAGTACGTAGTGCTGCTTACTAACAATAAGTAGCGTTTTGAGCAGAAATAAGATTTGTCTATGAAAACATCATAATATCGCATATCAATATATCGATCTTCCTTTTGTTTACAATTGTATTAATAACATTTTATAAAATAACACAGAAACATACATATGTAAACTTGACGTATCTTTTTTTTTTCAGCAATTAAAAGCAGATATGATAGGAGAGTGACTTATGTGTGCGTGAAAGTACGTGTCAAGGGGAAAGCGGATCTATAGCGACAGTCTACTGTAATAATAATACAAACAAGAAAAAAAAGAAACAAAAAGTTTTCGATACGTAAAAATATCTTTTTTATTGCAAAATTGAGAAATGTCAACAGTTCTCTTTAAAAGAACACACGAATACGATAATAAATCTACGCTGCGACAAAGAAACGTATCAAAGTTGAAGACCGAATCTGCAAGGCGAGGTTAAACGAATGGACAAGTCGAGTGTATTCGAAACGCGGACGCCACACGATATTGCTAGCTCGTTACTGACGAAGGGGGTAAACGAGTGGAAACGACGATCGGGGGAAACAAGATCCCGAACACACAGGAGATTAGTTCCATAGGATATCGATCCGCCCGCCCGCGCGACTTTTTCCGTCTCCGGCGAGCCGCGAGACGTTCGAATTTCCGTCGCAGCCGATCATGCCACAGACACACACGCACACACACAGAGCACCCCACTATTGGCGGGATGTGTTTCCTACAGGATGTTGTATCCTTAATGTGTTTACCTTAGCTCCTGACCCTGATCGAACCCTCGCGTGTCTTCCCTTTGCGCGCGTCTCGAGTATTCCCGCTTTCAAGAACGGTCGGTCGCGTCGTTTAGTCCGCCAGTTAGTCGAATACAAATTACGTAGCGTGCAATGTTAATGGATCGTCGATGGCTTAAAGGCGTATCGTTTCGGGAGAATATGTACGACACGACGTCGTCATTAAATCATTCCAAACAGAAAGACCTGATAATTTAAAAAAATACAAAATAAATTGTATACATTGTATAATATACAATGTATTTATTTATTAGGTTTCTGTATATATGTACTGTATATATATATGTATGGAAATAAGTAAATTTGAAATTATATAATTTATCTGAGAAATATACATATAAAACAACTTTCAAAAATTTATAAATTTGAACATATAAAGAATTTAAATGCATATAACATTTCAAATTTTACGAGAAAAATTCGATCTTGTAGATATGAAATCGAGTTGTTTTTCTTTTGGTTTTCCGGTTTCGCGAGAGATTTGTGATTTTTGTGTTTCTCCGTGATACTCCGTGACATTCGCTGAAATTGGGCGTAGCTCGTATAATACACACGACATCATAGTTCTCTAAACTTCAAGCTTTACAAATCATTTATACGTTACTGACAGAGGACACGTACGTGAAACGCAGTTACCCGCGCGCGTTCATTTCAAATTCAATTTGGCGTCGCATCAGTCCGCGATACAACGTCAATCCCTATGCTAATTCAATTTTCCTAGCGCGATATACGCTTCCGGGACAAGCTTCTTGCTTCCCATTCCGAGATTACACATGTATAGTGTAAATTTCAGATAAATAAATTTTCTCTCTCTCTCTCTCTCTCTCTCTCTCTCTCTCCAGTTTAGAAAAAACACAGAACTTTTTCTTTAAATATCAACATTTACGCTCGGAAAGAAAATTGTTTGCCAAACAAGAGCGTAACTGTATTACGCTCGCGGAAGAAGAAAGTTTTTCAACGGAGTTTAATCTCGAGGAAAACAGATTCTCCCGCTCGGAAGCAAGAAGATGGCGCGCGGCAAAGTAAAATCGCACTTTGGCGCGAGCCAAAACAGTCGTTAGTCATTCATACGTCAGACACGATATTCTACTCAGAAACCGTCAAAGCGGGAGGGAGCTTCGCCCGCAAATGAGACTTTCATCCTGAAGTGGCACATTATAACCCATCTTCCCGCCGCTCTCTTCTGCCGGAGAAAACGTCTCCCACGGGATAAGACACGAGGAAGAAACTGGCCCTCCCCTTTTTCCTCGGAATTTTTCCTCGCCACGCACACACACACACACACCCCGTGATCTCGACGGGTAAATTGATAGATCGCCCTATGACCTCACCGTGATCTCACCGCCCGGCTGCTCGCGGGAGATACGTCACGAGATTTGATGGATCTGACCGCGATTTTATCATACGAAAGGACAAACTATGTGTAATAAAAACGATGAAATAACTGATATTTCCGCGCGGCCGGTTTGCATGTCTGCACGCCACCACCATCGTACGCGAGCTCGCCTCGCAAAATTTTTCCTATCTCGAAAAGATGTGGGAGAAACTTTTATATATATGCGCGCACAAGAGCGTACTTGTCGAAGATACGCGTCGGGAGAAAAGAATGATCGCGCGGAGAAAGAAGATACGCGAGTTTTTTTTTTTTATTAATAAAATATTTATATATATAAAGTCGAGAGAAGAAAGAAGAAAAAGAGAGATAAATTTTCCGAAACAAAAAAGACGTACGCGTGCGCTTTGCATTATTACTTCTCGTCTGTGGCCACATAATTCCGCGTATAAATTTATTTAATATCGCGGCGCGCGTAACTTGAAGCACGCGAACACACACACACAAATATTCCCAAAAGTACGCAGCGTAGCAGAGCGTAGCACAATTACGACGCGTTTGCTCCCAAAACTTTTCCGTTGCCCCAAACTTTGATACGCGCCGAAGATCTTCGCATGGAATTCACGGAGCAGAGCGCGCGCGAGAGGATAGGACACCCTCTCTGTATATATACACTCCTTCCCATCTAATCTCGGCGACGTAATGCAACGACTGTCTGCCGTAACGCGCGCGCGCGCGCGCGACAGTGCAACCTGATTATGTCCATTTGTTGCCCACTCGAAATCCCCGGGTGGTGTGGCGGAACTTAATCCACCTGAGTTACTTGCGCGTGTTTCTCCCGTGGGATCGGCTAAGATTTATCTTCTTGAAATATTTTCTCCCGCTTCTCTCACTCTCTTTATCTTTCTTCTTCCGGTGACTATCACTATCGAGTTTCAGACTCGTCTCGCTCTCTTATTCGCGCGCTGGCTTTCCCGGCACGCTCGTCGTTCACTTGCTCTCATTTCTTCAACTGTATCCGAAAAGCGCGCTCGTTCTCCTCGTTTTACGTGTGCGTGTGTGCGTGCGTGCGTGCGTGCGTGTGTATGTGTGCAACGTTCCCTCACGTGTGTGTATATATACCTGCGTCTGATAAACCGGCGTATAAATATCCCACACGACTTCGTATTTCGCGACAGCGTTACACGCCGCGAAAGGAGGGCAATAAAGTTTCGCAGAGTCCATCGGAAGTCGGTGATTTTCCGGCTGGTCGCTCGCAGCATTTCGAGCGATTAATTGGCCGGAAAACCGGAAGGTTAATCGTTTGACTTCGTAAAAAAAAAAAAAAAAAAAAAACATTGCGCAACGTCGACAGTCGAACGTATCGACGTTTCAAAGCGTGGACTTTTTGAATAAAGCAACTGTGAATGTCTTTTTTCTTTTTTTAACGAGAGAACAAGAGAGAAAGAGTAAGAAATTTACAAAGAAACATTTGCATCGCACGCTTTTTGAGGCGATCTCAGCCGCCTTAAAGCTCAAGTAGTAACGCGTTTACTTAGTCAGACACGACTCTCCACTTTGGCCGGAATTAACGTCTGGTAATAAAATGGAACACAGCGGGATTAATTCGATTTCGCGGATGCTTCCCTTAATACACGGCCGACTGTCATTATCAGTTTTCCCTGTCGGGTGTTAGTCCCTCATCCCTGTAAGACTCGGGGGCACGGAGTAGAAAGTTACTCTTAATCTTCTTACTACGCTTACCCTCGACTACGCTCGATGTGCCGCCTTAAACTTCGTCGAGACTGCCAGCGTCTCTCTTCGGTGTGTACGTGTGTATTTCGCGAAACGCCAAGCTGTGTCGCTTAAATCGCATCGCAAATATCGGTTCACGTCTTGCATCGACGATTTTACTCGTCGAATAGATTGTACGCGATTTTTGATTCTTCCAGATTCTAAATTTTTCGCGCGATTTCATTTCGCGCTATATAGAGAAACGATGTTAATGTTTGAAAACCATTTTTGTTTTTAAATATATGTGTAATATAGTAAATATTTTATTCCTTTATCCTTTTCGAACACAGTTGAAAGATAAGCAAAATCGATCGTGTGGTGCGTCTTAAATTGCCTGAGGAAAATAAAATATCTTAATATTCAATACATTTCGAAAGCAGACAGAAAAGTGCACGATCTACGTGCGTACGTGCGTGATCGGGAAATTGAATGTGTTATAAAAGTTAGTTTCTTAAGTATCGAAGAGAATAGAGATCGCAAAAGCAAGTAGTAGAACCCTTTACGAAGTCAGACCATGTTTCCCCATTTGCTACTGCAGTTAAAACTTTCCTGACTCCGATATACAATCTATTATGCAAACCTGTCTTGAAATAGCAGCGCGTGCGGAAGCGAAACTACTTTTCTCGACACACACAAAAAAATCAAACACATTTAAATATAAACGATTGTTAACCGATTATTTGTTTGTATCGGGTAACACGAGAGTTTGCGAGAAAATAAAAATTCTACTCGTGTGCGCAACTTTTAATAACAATAATAATAATATTAATTTCTTTTACCTCGCTCGCGTTTTCTTCCGCGCAGTTTTTTTGCCTTTATTGCAAATCACACACGTACCATGAATTTACAAAAACACTCTCCACTTTTCTTTCCCGCCGCTCGCCCGCGCGCTTCGAGAGAGTTTTTTCTCTCTCACTGCATTTCATGCGCTTCTTTCCTCCTATCGAGCGTACAGTACTCTGGATCTGAATATCTCTCGCTTCTTTAAAGGGAGGGAGGGAAAGGGAAGGTCTTATCGCGGAGCAAGCGCGCGGCCACGTTTGCGTCGTTGCACGCGAACGTCGAATATGACGTATGTACGTATATCTGACGGGGCTTGTTCACGAGCGTGATATCGAATTGCGTAGTCATACGTAAAAGCAGACGGATGACGCATCCGTCGCCTGAGGAAATTCAGATCCTTGTGTATCTATCCCCGAGATTTTTCGAACGGCAGCGGATGGCGGCGAGAGAGAGAGAGAGAGAGAGAGAGAGAGAGAGAGAGAGAGAGAGAGAGAGAGGTGTGAGTGCCCGAGAGGAATTTTCAGATCATGATCTGAGAAAGAGGATGTGAAGAGCGAAAAGAGGTGGAAGGAGATATCTGGCATCGACGGATCCGTATTATAAATCCGTCTGCGGAATCCGCGCGGTTATTTCTTGGTAGATATCCTCGAGATTTTCTCCCCGTACGGAAAATATGTCGATAATAATCGTCGCATTAGATTTCGCGTCTGACACGCGTCTGACATTACGCGTCGTCGTCGTTGTCGTCGTAATGCGCCGCGATTCGCGATATATTTCGATCTTCTCTTTTTTAATTTTTTTTTTTTTTTAATTTATGTTTTGGAAACAAGACGGACAAGAAAATGCACAACGCGATGACAACATCAAGAAAAGAGATCGGATTTTTTTAGTTAAGAAAATCTAAACAAAAAAAAAAAAAAAAACAGCTAACACACAGCGTAATGAAAAAACGGCGCCGTTTCTTTCTCGACGAAATTATACCGTCTCTGAAGTTTCCATAGGAGTGAATTCCCCTACAACTGCGATACTTCATGTTAAGAAGACGCGACCGTGGTCAATGTCCCCCAACTTATAACGAAGGGCTGCACGTGCCGTAGTTCGCGATCGGTCGATTCATCGGAGGGAGAAAAGGGGAGGAAGGGGTGGTAGTAGGCGGAGGGAAACTTTGCCGGCGGCACGGTACAGCTTTTTCATAATTGATCGCCCAATCGATACACTTCGCTATTCTGCTTTCAGGACTCGCGGCTGAGTTGTACTACGTACGGGATGGGGTGGTCAACACGTACGCGATGAATTTCGTCGTGCCTGTGCCGGCGAACATAGCGGACTTAGAATTTTCATGGAGGAGTCTTGTAGGACACCCGGTATGTAACATATATGTATATATATTATAAAATATATATATTGGGTCATTATAAGTATATAAAACTTGACAAATATACATATCCTCGAGAGATTTTTCGAATATTTATATATTTATATGTTTTTCTATATTTATATGTTTATTTATTTTATTTATTTCTATATTTATACATATAAAAATCTATATATACATATTTGTCAAGTTTTTTTCATATTTAATGACCCAATACATCACGATGAAACGGTCTCGACATCGAGCTACACAAATTTCGATGTCTCTATTTTTAACGTTATTATTTATTTGGCCGTTATCCAATATTTACAACTGGCTCTTTCAACTGTACGCGTATGTCGTCGTAAAATATTATTACACACGCGCACAAAAGAACCGAGCATGAGATTTCCCGCGCGGGAGTCTTTTCGCGCGGGATCCTCCTTTGCGTTTCCAAGTTTCACAAAAGAAATCACGGAAGAGGATCCGTCGTTGAAACGAATCCCTCCTCTTTCCGTTGCGCCCGAGCAAAACGTTTCCGCCGGCCATTAACGAGACGCAACAATGCGGAACAAAGTAAACACGTGACCCGGACGGAATGGTAACACACGGTATCCTCGTTTACGTTCCGCAGTGTGGGATGGCGAACTCGTCACGGTGGTTTACCGGGGAACGGGGGGTGTGTTCGCCGAGGGTTAAGAGAGGCTCGGCTCGTCGCGCGCGCGCGGGGGCGAGGGCGACGACGGTGGTGGTGCAGGGCTGTATCAATACTCTATCAATATGAAATACAAACAGACGGCACGGACGTGAAAGGGACGGTGCATGGTCGTGCGGTACGTACGGTTTTGCGCTCCCTATGGTCACCAAGGAAACCGTGCGTGCCCTCGAAACCCTAGCAACCATGTATGATGTGAGGAAAAATGTGAAAAGTCGTTGCTCTCACTCTTGAGAACGGATGCTAAACGTCAAGGGGACGTCTCCGTGTTCCACAACAGCCGTCGCGAGTATTTAATGAGCCATAGCTAATTTCTATTGTTTAAGGCAAGTGTCCCAATGACCAAACGCGTATTAATGACCGGCCAGTTATTAAAGAAATAATTATTAGATATGTAAATATTAATTAACACCAAGTTCCACTGTTTTTTAAATAATATCTTTAAGATATACTTTTAGTTGCTAATTTCTAACTTTATATTATATAAATAATAATTTTGTTGTAATTATTTCTCTAACAAATGTCTAATGGTGTTTGTCCGAATGTTGGCATATTTCTCGTGTTATCGTATTTTGTTTGTAAACAATATTGAATTTTTGTTGCACCTTCTTATTCAATTTTAAAGCTCGACTCTCACGACGCCAGCAAGTCTATCTCCTCACTTGTACCAACGGGTCTCGTATGGCCGATTTATTGAATCTCAAGATTTTCCGAAATGAGAGAGCGTTCGTAAAACGTCCGATGTGTTCGCGCCGCAAATCCCAACCTCGTATCACGGGACGTGTTAACCGCGATCGTTGGGAAGGACGTGTTCTCACCCCCTCTTACCCCTCTCGGTGAAACATACGTCTGGTAACCATTACGATGGACGCTTTATTGTCGTCACGGGAATACCGCGACTATCCGCCTCTTATCCCCCGTGTCGGGAGTGTTTTTCTAAAGTCTCTCCACTCTCGCGTCGTCCGTTATCTCGCGGAACCCGTCCGTAGGTTCGTTAACCGCGAAATCGCGCCATTTCCGTGATCACGAACCGACGCGCCGTCGTTTCGACCTCTTATCTCTTTGAAACGACGACAGGAACAGAATTTCGTTTCGCGAGAGGGAGGAAGTTGGCGAAAGAGACGGCGCGAAAACAAAATGTGTGCGCGCGGCGCGATAAGAACGTGCGCGGAAACGATTATTTAATTAGTCGTAAATACGCGATACGCGACGTTACGTGAAATAAAATACGCGTGAGGCGACATTTTCGAGAAGTTTGTCGGTGCGCGCATGTTGGAAATTTCTTGCCTGAGAGAACAAGTGACAAATATGTAACGTCCAAACGCATTAGTAAGCGTGTTGAGATAACAACGCCTGATGGCGGTGCTACATTCAACGGCGACTCGATTAAAGCTTAGCTCGCTGTTCCAGTTTTATCAGTTCATCGGAACCAAAAACTTCTCTCTCTCTCTCTCACGGCTATATATTTCTCGTAATTCTGATTTACCAGAATGTTGCGCATATCTGCGATCTCCCACGAACCGAAGAATCTCCGGTCGCAGTTATCTTGCGACGAAATCCGGTCATCTGGCCGGTTGATTCGATCGGTGAGTCACGCGATACTTGGCTCCATATCGCTTTTATATCCGTCCGATTCCGTCTATCGTCTTCGATCTGTTACGAGACCCGAAATGTCTCGCGAGATAATTCCCGCCGCTATTTCGATCCGCGAAAATATTGGCGAAATCGCCGCCGCGCGATTCAAGTACGTCGTTGACCGCGCGCCAACAAGAAGGAAGCGTTATTTTTCACTCCTAAGATGTTTCATCGGTGAAGAAGGTTGTGCGAAGATGTGTCGCCGCGACAGTGAAAAATGAGAAGCGAGGCGAGTACGTCGAGTGGGAGCGCGCGAAAAAGTGTCGCGAGATAACGCGAGAAGGTAGGTATCAACCTCGATAGTAGCTATATCCCGCGATTAGGTTCGCGATTCGCGAATCGAAGCGTCGTGTGTACACACGCGCGTTTCATCTTTTTTTTTCCTCCGTCGTCGTGTGTACTTTTCCTCGTTTTCAATTCGTCGCCCGCGGCGAAAACGCGGGGGTCGGTTCTGGGCAAGGATATAGACTGAAATGAAGTTTCTCATCTCTCGTAGGGAGTCGGGGCGAGTCACACGCCGATTCGGGGATGATTTGTGAATCATCCACTTGTTAGAACGAAAGTTCCTTACTCCACGTACCTTTTCCCTTCGGATTCGGGAATGGGGGAGAGAGAGAGAGAGGGAGGTCATATAGAAAGGGCGTCGCAGTCTGCTGACGGCGGTGTTACGCGACGCTGTTACGACGTCCTTCTCCTCGAGCTTGCTTTCAGATTTTTCTCGACTCTTTTTTCCCTGTCCTCCCTCTTTCCACGAAGCCGCTTTTTCTCTTTTTTCTTTCTTTTTATACACATTCTGTGTTATTTTCACTCTCACATTCTTACGTTGCGTTTTTTTACGTTTTTTTCTTCTTTTTTACATTTTCTTCCACTTCCGCGCACTGTGTTTTCCTCTGTGTTGTGTTTTTTTTCTCTCCTCGTCCTCCTCCTTTCTTTCGTTTTCCTTCGCCGCTGTATTTTTCCTTCCTTCCCACGCGCCCTCACGCCAAGAGAGATCGGGTTGGGGTGGATATGGAGGGTCGATCCGCGCCCTCCCGAGAGCGACAATTACTTGTAATACCGTTGGTCTCTCGGGTCCGATGGGAACTCGATGGGGCGTAAGAAAGAAAGAAAGAAACGATATTACCGCAACCCACGATCGACTCGAACTGTCGTTCGTATCAAACAAGGACCGCGAACCGTCGTCCCCCGTCTCGTCGTGACTGACGTGTCTGATGATCTGTCAAGGGCTGTTTCTTTAATTTAGATACTCGTGGGTTTTATTTGTCGCGCGAACAATAACGTATTTATAATTGAAAGCAGCATTTCGATTGCGCAAGTAAGTAAAAACTCTTTCTCGATGAAAAAGTTCGATTGCAAAACTCCGATCTCGGGTTCAATCAATCTTACTGAAAATTTCGAGAGAGTGTTCGCATTCGCAATAAACGTTATCGACGCGAACCACGCACAAACACATGTTGTTTAATCAACATAAAATCATCGTTAAAAGACCGATCGATCTCGGGAAACATCTCCCCGCAACTGCTAAATATCAATTTGCGACGCACTCGCGTTTGCTTTGTGTCGAACAACAAACGTGTCCACGGCTACCATCGAATTCCGGCCACTTCCGTTAATTAATGAAATCGAAGCCACAGGCTCATTCATCACCGTGTACAACCAACGTCAAATGACCGACGCGTATCTCGAGAATTTCGCGCGCGCGCGTTACACACCGATAGCGCACAAACGACGCGCGCTCCTTCACGGTTTCGCGACGATGACGGCAATTTCGAATTAATTGCAAATTCACTGAGATCATGCCGGCCTGGGTGACACGGGGGTGATTAATGTCTCCGTGGTAATCCGGAGAGACCGGCGGCTTCCCGTTCCCGCGATCCGTCCGTCCGTCGACCGTTCTTCCGGCCATTGCGGTGCTTACGTACAGTAAGTGCTGTGTGGGATAACAGCCTCGTGTTTCGGATAACAGGGAATATCGCCCACGGGGACACCCGACACCGTAGCCGGTTGCGCAAACCCGGCCGCCGTCGCGGCGCGCCCGTGACAAACGCACTCACCGCGGATTATACGACATAATCGCCGGGAAACCCGAGCGCGCCCCGAGGGAGGGATGGAGGAGAGGTAGTACGAACGTGCGGTAATTTTCCTGAAATATTCACGGAAGATTTCGGTGTCGAAGAACGCTCGCGCTTGTCGCCGTGTAATGGGAGACAATGACTAG